>CAOJCR012385999.1:0-12429 GCA_948330485.1 Euphorbia neoarborescens | reverse complement strand
AGCGAACAGCAACAGCTGATTGTTAACAGCTAAACCAAACAGGCCCTAAGTGTATTAGATAAAGAAATAACAGAATGCATCAAGATTAGGCCTGTCCAATGTCAAAGTCCAACAAGTTTAGATTTGGGTCTGCTAGCTTACATAAATACGTCTAAGTTTAGCCCTAGCCCGCTCAATTTTAAACATGCTCAGATTGGACCGGGCTCAGGTTAGTGTCTAGAAATCAAACCCATTCTGTGAAACTCATTTACTTTACAATTTACAATTTTAAACTTGTTAATTCTAATTTTTAAAATCTATATACATATTAATGTATCATATATCTATTTTATACAATAAAATGATATATTCCAAAAAACAAAATAATTATATTCTAAAATTAACTAATTAAATTTAAGTTAATGTATAAAAATTAAAAATAAAACATATATTTTTAATTATATGACAAAATGGGATGGATTCGAATCGACTTGCTATTTATATATCAGTCTCAAATGCACTCCACCTTCTAGTAGATGTTTACGCATTTAAATTTGGACCAAATTTATTAAAAATATATCTATCTAAACTCAATTCAAATAAAGCAAATTTAGATAGATCCATGGGACTTTGCTTTGGATAGACAGGTATAATTAAGATATTTATATTACTAAAATAGAAATATAACATATTCAAAATATTAATAAAAAATAATTATATTTTTTTAATTAAGAGAATAATAATAATAATAATGTGTTTTGCCAAGAAAAAATGGAGTAGAATGATGGTGATGCATTTATATTTATTAAATAGGGATGCATGGTAGCAGCTATGTCTTGTCAATGAAAACTTGATGGGTTACCGTCATTGACATAAACTAATAGTGTCTATCACATTAAAGCTAGTGCCTAAATTCTTACAACGTCAACGTATATATGGAAATTCTACTTCATTCTTCAACAATTACAAAAATAATTAATGAAGATGGTGCCCCATTTTAATTATTTATTTGACTTATTTTTACTTCAAATTAATACAAAATCATTATTATTATCTTTCCTATATCATCCCTATTCCCTACTAGTACAAACTATTGCTCAATTTCTCATTCCCTTTAACAATTCATTGATTTGTGCTTGAAAGTTGGTGTTTTTGGCTAGAAATCCAATAAATGTTCGGGCAAGAATGGACACATTCTTCATTTTCCAACGAAAATCTACACAGAAGAAAAGAATAGAAAATGAACATTGGAGATCCCGCTGAGAGAAATTCCGATGTCTAAATTAGACGATGAAAGTGAACTTATTTAGAGAAATGAGAATGATGTAGAATTAGTAAAAATGAGATACCTTTTACTGAAAATGGTTCTCTATATTTATAATCTCATTTGTGATTATTACCGTTAAAATATTTATAACTTTGATGTCCGTTTATAGAAATAGATTTGTATCTATAAGGAAAGGAATAGAGCCTATTAAAGGCTGTAATGATCTCTGACTTGGAAATATTTTGTTATCTTATTATGCGTACACCGGGTCCCTTACTCGGCTCGGTGTACGAATGCTCTATGATTTTGATTCTTTATTTGTACCGAGTAGATAACCATTCAGATGTCTAGAGTGCTTCTGTACGGTTTTTGGGTCCTTATAACAACTCGGCCTACCGATTTTGTGCTCGGCACCTGGGTTGTTATCAAATCCCCCCACCCACCATTATTTAGCCTTTTTAAGGCTAAGAAATCTGACTGTATGTTCAACATTTGAAACTCCTCTGTCATTTCAAACGTCTCTTCTATCATTAATACGCTTTCCTCGCGCCTTGTGCCCGCCCTATCAGCTGACGCCACTTCTCAGGGTTTAGAGCCCTAGGTCATAATTACCTGTAGAGGGGTTTATAAGGGGTTTTGATGCTTCGTTTTAGTCTTTACTATTTCTTTTGGTGTTCTGCAAATTTCTCGAAGCCACTTTGCATTCTCTTATCCTGTGTCAACATCTTTTTCCTCTTTTACACCAGGTATCTTCTTCTTACTGTCTTTTGTTTGTTGATTTTTTTTTCATGCTTTCCTTTCATTTATCATATGAAAACATCTATTCTAAATGGTTTGGGTTGTGCGATTGATATTCTAGCGAGGATTAATAGGAATAGCTTTTCTTTTCTGCCATGTGAACGATTTCTTTTGAATGTTTACTTAGAATATGCCTCTTCTTTGCCATTTGAATGATTTCTTTTAGCATAGGTATGTACCAGATGAACAGTTTTTTAGGCTATATGGTAATTTTTGGCCTAGATGGATGGTATCTAATACTACTTTTGAACTTTTTGGAAAAAATGTCTTTGTGAATGATTATATTTTTGTTTAATTATAGATTCAGACAATGTTCGCTGATCCTTCATCTTCTAATTCTCGTACACTTAATGAAGATGGACCGAATAGGTTTGAGTCTTTAAGATGATTTCAGCGAGTTAGTGATATCCCCTCTAGGATACATCCTTCACACATTGTCAAGTATAGGGAGCAGTATATATGGTTAAGACAAGTAGAAGTACTATTACCTAGCTATTCCGATCGTATTGTGAACCCCCCGATCTGTTACTTTTCTATCTATCTTCACCACATTGATAATGGGTTCGTCTACCCCTTATTCTTCGGCTTAACCGACGTTCTAAATGCTTTTCAGCTTTGTCCGGCTCTGTTACACTTGAATTCCTAGGAAGATTTATGTGCTGAATACTGGATCTGCTGGAATTTGGGCTTTTCTTTCGACGGTGACCTAGCCCGCCTTCTTTTGTACCCCAATCTCCATATGGGGTTGAGGACCACATCTTTTTCAAGAAACACTCAACGCTTTGGTACGACTTCTCAAACCGAGTGCAATCTGTCTATGACTTCAAAGCTTTTTGGTTTTATATTAAGTTGGATATACGGACTTGCTTTCCTTAGTTTCTTGTTATCTGGGGGTTGGTGCATTCCTTGTGCTGGAGAGAAGGCATGGCCGATCCCGGGGACTGAAGAGTATAGAGGTTGAGGCAAATGCCCTGTCGCTATAGGAGTTTTAAGGAAGTAGTGTATGCTCTCGGGCGATGAATCCCTCTCGTTTGTTATGAGGAGGAGGATCATAAAGTCTATGTGTAGCGTTCTACCCATTTAGTTCCCAAAGGTACTGACTACTCGTTCTTTTACTTTTCAGCTTACATTATCATATCTTCCCGTGCTCAGCAACTTTTTTTGCGAAAAGCAGCTATTGCCAAGAACAAGAACTTGGTTCAGCAAAACAAGAGGAAGAGTCTTCCTCCTACCGAGGAGTTGTCTCTGCACGAGAATGCTTCCCCCTGCCATGCGGTTCATCCTATTTCTCCTCCCCTTTTGGCTTCTCCTGAACCAGCTCTTCCTCAGAAGCGAAAGTAAGTTGGAAAGGTAATCCTTTATATTTATAAGTGTTGTCTTTAGAGTTTTCTCACTTTTTCTATTTGTAACAGGAACCTCTTATCCCGGAAGATCCTCCCAGTCTTAGCCAACTGTTGGTTGAGAAGGTTGGGGATAGAGTATGATTTACTAACAAACCGGTGCTCTGTAAGCTGAAAGAGATGGCTCTGATTCCCACTGAGAGGAATCATTTGGAATCAGTGCCTTATCAGATGCTTTGTGACGGGGCTTTTAAAGCGACGACCGCTGTAAGTGTTTATGTTTAAGTTTTTCGTCATTTGTTCGTACCTGACAACTAACGCAACAATAGTGTTTAGGTGTTACCCTTTTTATCTACTATTGGGAGCGCATTGGCCATCTCTAGGCTCACGACGAGCAGTAGGATACTATAAGGAGAGAGTTTAAGGAGCAGGTTCGGGAGCTGTCACTTTGTCTGGAGGAATCCGAGAGGACTCGGGCCCAAGAGGTGGCTGAGCTAGAGAAGAAGATGGTTGAGCTTAAGAAGGATCATGAGGAAGCCCTCGCTAAAATGAAGGTGACTTCTAATGCTCTCCTTCAGTCCAAGGATGCTGCAGTAGAAGCTGAGCTTGAGGAGGCAGCCACTGATAATGTGTCAGCAACGATATAAATTTAAATAATAATTAATTATGTTGGTCACTCAACTTAGAGGCAAGTGTACCCCATCGTTGTCAAGTAATAATTTCTGGTCCTAAGTCTAGGTATCGATCCCACAGGGAAAATACCTCTACACAGTCTAATCTAGGGCTTCAGCGTGTTATAGGCAATAAATAAATGCTTGAAATTAAAATCTAAATTACGTTACACTACTCCTAATTACGATCAATTATCAAATAACCCTTCTAAAAGAAATTCACGGGAAAATCAATTGATGTATTACCGACCTGTGAATGATAATGCGGATGATCTTATTAGTCTACCAACAATCAATCAATTAAAGCAATGCAAGCATTCAAATCAATATCAATGCATGTATCTAATAGTTACTCCTACTTTAGGAAGTTCCTAGGGTAAGATTATCCAGAGGGTCTGCCTAGTTCTATGCATAAAAAAGTAAGTATGCTTAAGTTCCGCAGGATTGTTAGTCCTCTCGATTTTCTAGTTGTCAATCTGGATCACGTAACAGATATGAATCAAATCAATATTTAAGTTTCCGAGGCTATTAAATCACATGCATAACAATTAACTGAATCACAAACATAAACCTTATTATCAATTATTAGATCGAATTAATAAGGATGGAAAGAGAATAATGAATTCGATTACTAAAATTTTTTCATGCGGATCACAACTACAAATTAAATAAAAAGAATGAGAGAAAAAATTCTTAGGTCAAACTTGTTATTGAAACTGTGGACTCCGGTGAGCGAAATAATCGTAAAGATGAACCTCTATTGGAAAATTCGATCTTCAAAGAGAATTCACCTCAAAAGGAAGATTCCAAGTAAACTCTTTCAATTGAATGCAATCCCAAAATGTCAAATACAAAGAAAACCTAAAACCTAGCTAGGGTTCTTGATTAATTTGAATGACAAAGGATACCAATTATGTTTTCTCCAGCTCTATATATACGTTTCTAACTTGAATAGGAAACGAGGCCCAAAACGGACTAAAATTGTAAAAATAAAGTCTTAAAAATGAAAATTAAAAAGTGTCTTCCGCACTGGTACTTGACGAGGGCTTTTGGTCTTCTTTTCTCTTTAGTACTCGGTGAGTACACTAATGGTACTCGACGAGTACAAGTCTTTGGTGTGGATTCTACACTATTATTGCTTAAGTACTTGGCGAGTACTTAGTGGTACTCGGCGAGTACACCTGGGCAAGGCTGCTGGAAGAGTCTGAACTAGTGGTACTCGAAGAGTAGATATAGTTACTCGATGAGTATAGGCTTAGTGAAGAGTTCTGGAATTCTACCTGCTTGGTACTCGGTGAGTACATCTATATACTCGGCGAGTACATCCCTCTGAACCTTGGATAGCTTCATCACCTTGCCTTCTTTCTGCCATAACTTCTCCATCTGATCTCCGATTGAAACGATCTTGGACCCATTGAAAAGCTCGTAGCACGAACTTTAACTTTATTTCGATGCTCACTCCGAAATCCTCTACTAACTGTCTCAAAATCCGGTGCAAAGATCCTAACTCCTTCTCATGCCATAATCGGACTCCGTTCCCGTTTCCTTTCTGTGATCAACTCAGGTTTCCACCCCTGCACTTTTCAATCTCAAAAAACGGGTCAAAATATACATGTCCTTGGTATTACAACCTCTGACTAAAGAAAACTAACAAAAACAATGAAAAATCGCCAAAATATACAGAAACACAAAACCAAACTAAAAATAGGAAAATGCATTAAATGCAACACCAGAATGCCAAAAACCAGTCAAATTATTCATGAATGGGGTTCCATAATATCTAGAATATAAGGTCAAAATCGACCTATCAACAACCCCCCACTTAGAACTTTGCTTTTCCTCAAGCAAATAACCTGAACCACAGAATAAAGACACCAGTTTTTGTCTACAAACCCACCTAGGATTTAACTATGCTAATCTACCATTTCCAAACATATAGGAGCAATCCAGACAATAACATTAATCATCTACAGACAAAAAACATAAGTACTGTTGTTCCACATGTCCAATACTAATCAAACGAAAAGGAACAGTGAGAGCTTATATAACCAGTTGATTCATCTCATATGATTTCACTCAATACACACATAATTCAATGGTGAAAAGAAAACACTCTCAATCAAAACAAGGTATGCATCACATAGCAATAAAAATGGCAATCTCGGTGTAGTCATTAGCAAAAAGGGGCAAAATCAGAGAACCTGTTGGGCTTGTAATGTTTTAGGCTAAAGTTTAGGTTTGTCGGAAGTCAATTCTTTTACAACCCCTCTATTCAAGTTCAAAACAAAATTTGGTTAATATGAGTGTATATAAAAGGAAACACGAGTAAACCACCAATCTCAACATTTCCATTATTAGCAACTAAACATAGAAATACGGGAATGAGAAGAGGAGAGAGAAAACCACCCCATGCCTATATACAAACATACCCAAGACTCGAAAAGAAGAAGTGGAGAATTCCGAATCATAAAAGATCATGAGAGAAAATATGAGAATGGAAGTTCCTTATTAATTCAGGACAAAGAATTTGAATTCAACTTAGCATTTATAACCCCGAAATGCACATAATTTCATTATTTGGAACCCACCCAAACGACAAGAGATAAGTTGCTAACTTATTCGAACAAACAATCAACAAAAACGAGTATTAAAATTTTTTCCATTTCTTTTTCTTCTTTTTTTCATAATAGAACACACTGGAAAGAAGTGACTGACTCAATTTTTAAGATTGAAGGATCACCCAAGAATAAAGATTTGAAGTCCGTTAACCAAACTTTAACTTGAAATTGAGGGGAGGATGGGTCGAAAGGATAAGTCAAAGTGAAGGTATTGGGCTTGTAGCTTTAAGGCATTCTCCTTGTAATATGGCTAAGAAAGAATTGGTTAAAGCTCAAATAAGGGTGTTCTACGGGCTAGTTAGTGTGTGTTAGGTTCAAAAACGTTAATTTGAAAAAGACGTACAATGTGTGTAAATGTGCGGTTATACCTAAGGGTCTCCACATACTAAACCCTACTTATGCCAAGTGCAAAACTACACCGAGTTCTATGATCTAGCGCACAATGTATGATTGACTCTCAGAAAAATTAGGAACCGAAATGAAATAGTTCCTTTGGCTTAAAAGTCCTCACTATATAGTGCAAGAGAGTTGTATAGTAGTGTTTTAGTCTCTTCGCTCTTTCATTGTTCCTATTCACTATCTCAATTCAAACTTGGAAACAACAGTAAATGAGTGAACCACTATACATGATGATCCTTATTGTTTTCATGCAACAACATTGCTCAGAATAGCTAACTAACACAAATAGGCTAATTCCCAGAATCTGTATTCTAAAACTCCAAGTTATCAACTAGAGAACAAACAACGAAATTCAACTTCGTGGATAGCCAAAAAATCATGAAATCCCCAATATCAGAATAAATCTTCCATAAATTCAGCATTCATTACACAAAACAGAAAACACACTAAATACACCAAACAAACATCAAAACTAAACCAAAAACCAACCGTCAAACCTATTCTAACATGAAAAAACAACAGAATAAAATAGACAAACTCAAAATGCAGGCAATGTCACCCTACACTTAGATTGCACTTACTCTAGAAACTGCAATGAGAGAGAGAGTACAAAATAAGTCTAAAGGGCATAAGATAGGAGGGAGAGAAACTCACTCAAAGTCCTCCGGTGGAGGAGGCAGTGGTGGATATGGAGGCGTTGGATAGTGCTAACCATGCTTACTGTTATAACGGGTCATGAAGGCCTCTAAGTTATGGATGCGAGAGTCAAAGGACTTCATCTACCGGTCCTGTTTGTCAAAGCGGGCCTCCATGGCAATCTACATCTGCTCCAATTATTGGAGTATCTCATCTGAGCGATCTACCCATGCATGCCCTGCCTGTGGAACCGATATAGTTATCTCATCCATCTCTTGAAGTCCCTCGCTATCCTCATCATCATCATCTGTAGGGTCCATAGGTCTTTTCCCCCGGCTGCCTTCTCCTGAACCTGAAACACCTGCAGCACTAAAAGGAGCACTATCCATACACCTTTGGTTGCCTTTGGTTGCTCCTATATAATGAGCTCGAGTATGGTACTCAGCGAGTACCATGAGTGTACTCTCCGAGTACAAGTATGTTGTCCACCTTGGACAGCTTCAGCACCTCAACTTTGTTTCGCCATAACTTTCTCGTCCGATCTCCGACTGATGCGATCTTGGATCCATTAGAAAGCTCGTAGCACTATCTTTAACTTCCTTTTAAAGCTCACTCCGAAATCCGATTCCAACTATCTCGAAATCTAGTCCAAAGATCTTAACTTATTCTCGTTTATAATCGGACTCCATCCCCGTTTTCTTCCTATAATCAACTCAGGTTTTCACCCCTTAACTTGTTAAGCTCACAAAACAGGTCAAATTACATCAGTCCTTGGTCTTAACGACCTCAAACCAACAGAATGCCGAAAATCCAGTCAAATTATTCATAAACAGGGTTCCATAATGCCTAGAATATAAAGTCAAAACCGACCTTATCAACTACCCCACACTTAGAACTTTGTTTATCCTCAAGCAAATAAACTGAAACACAGAATAAAGAGACTAGTTTTTGCCTGCAAACTCACCTAGGATTTTAACTATGCTAATCCACCATTTCCAAACATGCAGAAGCAATCCAAACAATAACAATAATCATCTAAAGACAAGAAACATAAGTACAATTATTCTACATGCCTAATACTAATCAAACGAAAAGGAACGGCGAGAGCTTATGCAACCAGTGGATTCACCTCACATGATTTCACTCAAAACGCATATAATTCAATGGTGAAAAGAAAAACACACTCAATTAAAATAAGGCACGTATCACATAGCGATCTAATGGAAATCTTGGTGTAGTCATTGGTAAAATGGGGCAAAATTAGAGAACCTATCAGGCTTGTTACGTTTGAAGCTAAGGGTTAGGTGTGCCGGAAGTCAGTTTAGTCTTACAACCCCTCAATTCAAGTTAAAAGCAAAATTTGGTTAATCACAGGTGTACATATAAAAAAACACGAGTAAACCAAATATTCCCAACAGTAGCAACTAAACATAGTAACATGTGAATGAAAAGAGGAGAAAGATAACCACCCCACATTTATTTACAAACATACCCAAGATTCGGAAAGAAGAAGTGGAGAATTTACAAATCCCAAAATATCATAAGAGAAAACATAAGAATGGGAGTTCCATAAGAATTCAATTTGAAGTTAATTTGGTCATTGAAAATCCCGAAAAGCTCAAAATTTCATTATTTAGAATCCACCCAAACGACAACAGATAAGTTTCTAATTTATTCGAACAAACAAACACAAAGATCAATATTATCAATTTTTTCTTCTTTTTCTTTTTCTTTTCCCTTTTTTATTTTTATTTTCTTTCTTTTTTTATTTTTTTATTTTCTCAAAATGGAACACAAAGGAAAGATTTGACTGACTCAATGTTCAAAATTGAAGAACATATACAAGGATAGAGATTTGAAGTTCGTTAACCAAATTTAAACTTAAAATTGAGGGGAGGATGGGTCAAAAGGTTAAGTTAAAGTAAAGGGATTTAACTTGTAGCTTTAAGGCATTCGCCTTGTAATATGGCTAAGAAAGAACATGCTAAAGCTCAAATATGGGTGTTCTACGGGCTTGTTAGTGTGTTGTTAGGTTCAAAAGGTTTAGTTCAAAAAGACGTGCAATATGTGAATCGTGTGGTTATACGTAAGGGTCTCCACATACTAAGCCCTGCTTATGCAAAGTGTAAACAATACCGTGTTCTATGATCTAACGCACAATGAATGATTGATTCACAGAAAAATTAGGAATCGAAGTGAAATGACTCCTTTGGCCCAAAAGTCCTCACTGTATAGTGCAACAGACTATAAAATAGTGCTTAATGTCACTTTGCTCTTTCATTATTCCTATTCACTATTATAGCTCAAGCATGGAAACAACAGTAAATGAATGAACCATTATACATGACGATTCTTATTATTTTCATGCAAAAACTTTGTTCAGAATAGCTAACTAGCCCAAACAGGCTAATTCCTAGAATCCATATTCAAACATTCCAAACTATCACTAGAAGACAAACAACGAAGTTAAGCTTCGCGGATAGCCAAACAATCATGAAAATCTCAATTAAGAATAAATCTTCTAGAAATTCATCATTTATAACACACAATACGGAAACATACTAAACATACTAAACAAACACACCAAAATCAAAACTAAACCAAAAACCAGTCAGCAAACCTAAACTAACATGAAAAATCAGCAGAAAAATAAAAACAAACTCAAAATTTAAAATGCAGGCAATGCCACCCCACACTTAGATTTCACTTACTCCCAAAAGTGTAATTAGAGATAATGCAAAATAAGTCTAGAGGGAAAACAAAAGGAAGGAGGAAAACTCACTAAAAATCCTCCGGTGGAGGAGGTGGTAGAGGATAACTACATTTGTGATCGCTGCAATATCGGGTAGCAAAGACCTGTAAGTCATGGATGTTGGAATCAATAGAATGCATCCACTGGTCTTGTCTGTCGAATCGAACCTCTATAGAAATCCGTATCTGCTCCAATCGTTGGAGTATCACAGCTGAGTGATCTACCCGTGAAGGCTCCTCCGTTGGAGCTGGACTAGCAGTAGCGTCCATACCCTGTGGCTCCTCGCTCTTCTCCTCTGAATCCTCCATCGAATCTAATGGTCATTTACCCTGATTGCCTTTACCCAGACCTGAGACACCTTGTAAGCACGAGATTTTTATCTTAAAGCGATGATGAAAACGATATTCGTTAACATTCATTGAATGCCTCGATTTCTGTATCGGTTGACTTGAGAACTCTGATACCCGTACCATGAGAGGCCAAGTTAAGTGTTTAATAGAATAATTTTTACGAACCAAACAAAATCATGTGCTGTCGGACCAAAGGCCCAGTTGAACCCAAAACCCACCTTTTTGAACCAAACCTTTCTAACCCATTAACACAACCTAACCACCCATTTTCAATTCCTAGCTACAACCAAAAACCTAGTTAGAAACCAAGGAAAAGAGATAAATGGATGGGAAAAAGCAAAAAACCAAAAGCAAAAGGAGGAGTGAGGGTTAGGGTTTGCATTTAATGCATGTAAGGCAAAAAGTAACCACCCATACCCCCCTTTATATACCCATGCACGTCCAAACCTTTGGGCAGCCACAATCAGCCATCTTTTTTGGATTACCAGCAGCAAAACCTTCCCCCTAAACCTCTCTCTTCACTCAAGAACATAGGCTTCATCTTCTTCATCTTCATCACTTTGCTCCTTCCATTCCTTCACTTTAAATCTTCCAAACTCCTCCAAACTCACACTAATAACTCCAAAGAACTCTAAAGATCAGTGATTTAATCCATAAGTCATCTGGTCTTATAATTTTTATGCATCAAAAAGCTATTCTCCAAAGATAAACACTTGGTTCGGTTCGGTAACACAAGGGGCAAGTTCAGGTTCTCTAACTCAACCTCACGTGGAACGTACGCTTCAAGGGTAACCTCTGAGTCCTAAGAATCCCTTTTTCATGTTTTATTTCTTTCCATGCATGTTTTTATAGAGATTTTTACGTAAAATGTGTAAATGTTCATGAAAAGCCGAAAACTGTAACTTTGTTGGGGAAAACAAAAATGCCTCGGGTAAATGACCATGTAATAACTAAAAACTCTCCCCTTTGGATTATATTTATGTACCTCGACTTATCTGGATCTTGTGGGGGATGGGATCGGGTCTAAAATGGACTAAAACGAGCTTAGCTCAAAAATGTGTTTTTCTTTGTGTTTGATCTTTAAAAGTTGTGTGTTGGATGTCAAAATCTTGTTTTTGAGTGTTGGAAATGGTTAAATATGAGTTTATAAATATCCCGGGGTGTTTCCGTGGTTCCAGATAGAGTTTTGAATGAAAGAAAATGAAAGAAAATGGAAACAGTGCTGAAACTCACCTTTTTGTGGCATAACTCACCGATTTTTAACAAAACACGCTGTGTTTTACCCAAAACACGCCGAGTTTTCATAACTCGCCAACGTGTTACACTTTTGGAAGTTCAGATCGCAAAAAATGGGCTGTAACACGCCTTGTTACGAACCTGTATGCGCAAAATTATAAAATATCTCACTCGTTTCTCGCCTAAATTACGTGTATAATATACCGTTAGAAAGCTCTTTCAACGTAGAATATGATGGTATATTTAAATCATTCTAGTTCTGAATTTAAATGTGCTGCAATTTGGCCAAAAGATGAAGGTGATGCGGTTTTTGGTTCATTTTCAAACAAAATACATTTCTAAACAGAATCATGCATTTTATTAATCTCGCCCCTCTATTTCTT
>CAOJCR012385773.1:0-10430 GCA_948330485.1 Euphorbia neoarborescens | reverse complement strand
ACGGAAATTCCGTTGCTATTTGGTTGGTAAAAGTCAAATAATAAGAGAAGTTTTTATCATAAGAAATCTTTTAGTGATGGTAAATTTATCATCATTGTAAGTAAATAATGACGGGTTATATATCCATCATTATTGACCTTTAATTGCTTCACCTCTAGTGACGGGTCATGACGGGTGAAATTTCGTCATTAATACCTTATAATAACGGTATATAACTTTTAGTGATGGAATTTTTCCCATCATTACAAGCCCTTTTTTTTGTAGTGAAATAAAATTGCTGATTGAACCTGCGTTAGCAATCATATGTGGTATTGCAGTCAAACGTTGGTTGCTAATACTTTCAGCATTAGTAACTAACCTGGTTGTTGATGTAATAGCAACAAGCGAGTTAGCAACTAATACTCTGTGGTTGCAAAAGCAAAAGAGTTGGTTGCTATTGCTCAATAGCAACCAATTCTGTGGTTGCTAATTCGCGATTTTCTTGTAGTGTCAGTGAGATCAATAATCCATTCCTTCATATGTCTCTCTCTCTCTGGTATGGTCAAAGATGTTGCTGCATACAAAAACCAGCATAGCCATCGAAACAACTTCTTGGTCAGGCTCCTCATTCCACTTGTGTTCGAGGAATACATTCCTCACATGTTTGTTTTGAAGAGGAACTTCCTTAAGTTTTTTTCTTTGCCAACTTTGGAATATAAGAATCAAATGCGTTTACATCTCCAAACCTTAACCCGCTTATAAGGCCGAACTCCCAGTCCCCAAACTTCGTATCAGTACCTCCAACATTGAACCTCATCTCCCTCAATTTTCTTTTCTCCTTCTTTATTTCTCTTATAATAACCCCATGACCTAGGAAACTAGAGAAAATAGTGAAATCTGCATCCAAAAACTGGCCAAAGCAGGTTTTCTTAAACATCTCATGTTAAGATGCGATTAGTCATTCCCTTATCATTGTAGGTCAATCAATGGTGAATCTGATAGTCACCTAAGCATCCGATCCTATAGTTCCCTTATACATGTATTCAATCTCACTCTTACTCCTTTTAGAGGAGGATTCATGCTGCAAAAGAAAAGAAAATTAAATACAATGAAAACCAGCTCAAAACATTGAAGATAATGAAATATAATTGCATTTATCACATCTTGCTACAACTAAACTGTCGTAATTGTCTCAAATACGACAAATACGACATGTTCACAAACCGTAAACCCTGAACCTTCGTCGCATAAATAAAAAAAGTGCGACAATATGTATAGGGTTTAATCCTGTTGCATTTGTCTCTTTTAGGTAAAATGCGACAATTCTTTCAAAAATGCGAACAAGTTTTTGTCGTTTTGTAAACGTCACAATTACCACGAATGTGACAGGTTCACATATCGTAAACCCTAAACAATTGTTGAACAAAGGACAATGTTTTAATATTGTCACAGTTGTCACTTTAAGGTAAAATGCGACAAGTTTTCAACAGTGTGACGATTCGTTATTGGTTTTAATAATGCCGCATTTACCAGCGAAAAACGAAAAGTAGCAGATGGATAAAACATACCTTCTTCTTGCTCCTTCCTTCTTTCTTTCTTTTCATTGAGTTTGCCATTGAAAATCTAAAGTGAAAGTGAAAGTAAAAGTAAAAGTGATGATCGAAAACGGACTAGAACGAAAGTGAAAGTGAATGAACGATTGAAAGTAGGTAGGTAAATGGGTAAGGCAGTAAAGGGGGAATTACAAATGTTTCAAACTGAGGGGTATATTTTGAAAAACTAAGTGAAAGTGTCTAGATTGGTAAGAAAAATGGAAGGGGGTCAAATAGGTAAACGGGCCTTAACATCGGTCTAGTTTTGTAAAAAACTCTCGTTCTAATGGAGCAAAGATTTTCCATTAAATAATTCCCATGGAGCGAGGACATGGATATCTTTTTTTCCCATTTATTAAGAGCCAGTTTTGGATTGCTTTCCACGGCCCCAAAAGTTTCTTTTGGAAAAAGCTAGTATATAAATGATTTTTTCAAAAAGTTGTAGCTTTGAAGATGTGAAAAGCTGTCAAGAAAAGTTTTAATTAGGGTTAATTTGAAATTGATATCACACTTTTTGAACCTATTTTCCGATGATACTTTTTAGAAAAGCAGACCGTAAGCAGTGCTACAGCAATCCCAAACTGGCCCTAAATGCGGCGGGATGAGATTATTCCTTCCCGCCCTGCATTACCCATCTCCATCCCATTTAAATACGACAACATTTTTTCTTAATTTTTTTATTATATTCATTGAAGATATGTATATAAATATGTAATAATATATCAAATTATAGTTATATATAAATTTAAAAGTATAAACTTTCATTATATTAAATTAAATTAATACACATAAAGTAAAATTCCTTTCAATAAAAATTCTCTCATTATTGTAGATGTTAAAATATTAAATTTATTTAAAGATTATAATGTATAATAATTAAAGAGTAAATTGTCAAAAAAAATATTTTTTTTATGTCTTAATGGGGATGACGGGGATCCTTATAGGGACATATTCTCCTTTAGGGGGCAGGGATGGGATTAAAAAAAACTCTATTTACCTAACGAGATAGGGATGGGGATCTCCATTTAAAATGGAGATGGGGATAGGATTGTCAATCCCCACCCCGTCCCACCCCATTGACAACCTATCGTAAATTACAGATTTACACGTGTGTGAACACATAATTTTTTCCAGTCAATGATGAATCAGCACTAGCTAATCTTTTGCACCAACATATGATCTTTTAAGTTTGGAAACATGAAGAAATCAGAGAATGAAAAATCCAAAAATAAATCTCCGAATCGAAGTCAAATAGTCAACTTTTCATAATAGTTTTTCTCTAAGGGCTTATAACCATACGACTATAAGTAATAACCTCATGGTTCTAACTTTAGCCGTACGGCTATAGTTGATGCCTTGACTAAAGTGAAGAGTTATGTTTCTATAGGTTGGTAACTATAACTGCAGAGATATAGTTATCACCATATGATTATAATTCTTAAGTAGAATAAAAAAAAATTTTAGCAGGATTAATTAAGGAGTCAAATCTAATCCACATGGCCTAATCCTAGGATATAAAAGCTAAAGTTATTCTATCAAAAGGGGGGCTTTTTAAGAGGGAGCAGAATTTTCTCAAAGAGTGAATTTTCACAAAAAAGAAAAGATTTAGAAAGAGGAATTGATGAGAGAGAGTTCTTTTCCACCTCTCTTTTCTAACAAATCAAAGCAAAAAACAATTGGTTTTTATAGAGACTGATTTTCAGAGATTTAATTGGTTAATATACTGTTTGTACAAAAAATATTGAGTTTAGTTTGGTTTTAATTCATAAAACGATTGTAAAATCAATTTTTTCTGTTGAGTTTGTCCTAGATCTCCTAGAAAATAGATTCTGGGTAGATTTGGATAAAAAACCCAATTAAACAGTCCCTTTTCAAATTATAGAAACCGAACCAGATCTTCTCAAACTGAATTTCTTTCAAGAACTTAAATTTTCACTAATGCAAGGGAATCCGTAAACCCCATAATCCCTTTTTAGTTGTTGTTTTATTAATCCAAGTGTTGAATGAATTGATTTTCTTCGATCTATAATTTTCTGTTTGGTAACAAATAGTCGTATGGTCATTGTTATAACTGCACACCTATAAATTATATTTGTCTAGATGTAATCTATAGTCGAGTAAGAGGTTGCCGGTAACCATACTACAAACTAACAAAAATAACGACCTCTGACCATTTAGACATCTGTCAAGTTATGACTGCACGACTATAGTAGCACCCGTACGATTATAATGTATAGTCGTGCATTTATAACCTGACCTGAAATTCCAGATTTATCCAACTTATATTTAGTTATGTTCTTTCCAAAATAAGTTCCATAGATTTGTCAATATCTGCACGGCTATAACTATAGTCGTACGAGTAGTTTTGGTCAAAATGGAATGTCTAGCTAAAAAGTTCCTATTTAGGTATTAAATAGCCGCACGACAATAATATTATGACTATGGAGGTTGATTATAGTCGTACGGTGATGTAATGTAGAGCAAAATGTATTATTTTTGTATTTCTATTTGTTTCTAACCAAGATTAAGATTCCTATAAATATGTGAACTGTAGAAAATTGAGCTACGAAGCCGGGTTTAGGAAAGCTAAATCAGTACAACGAAAGAAACCTCGAGTTTTAGGATTTCCTACCCGCCTTATATATGTTGTAAATTAAATTAATTATGACAATGGTTTTAAAGATAAACCGGATTTCTAGTCCCAACCCACATTTCAAAAAATGAGTTTTTCAGGTCTAGTTGGACAAAATTTAATTATCATTCGGTGAAAGTCATCTCAGCCTCTTAAAAACACCATTTGAGAAGGTTTAAACTTCAACCTTGATATTTTTGGCTTGGATTTCGAGTGATCAGATCCAGATCTAACTCAGACTCTCCGATGAACAACTTTTGGATACATGACAAGAAAGTTATTTCTGAGATCCTTAAGCTATTACATCTACTAGTCATTTTTTATTTTGCATGCTTCAAACTTTGTTTTCATCTTTTCTAAGTAAAAATGGAGAAGCAGACTAAAAACTCGGGATTTTGATGAGAAAAATAAATTCTTACAGGGTAAAATGGATAAAAATAACAAATAAGTACCTGTCCTTATCATTAGAACTTACCCTTGTAGTTTTGGAGTTGATTTAGACAAAAAAAAAAAAAATGCAGACTAAAACAGATATATTTGTATTTTATACATAATGACTTAAAACTCATAACATGCGTTTAAAAACTATTTTTTGGCCCGATCATAATTATGAGACATGCTTAAAATTGGATTCTGGGCATCACGGTGCAATTTTATTTTTCCAACCTAAAATCTAAAAAAAGTAAAAAAGAGAAAAAATATTTTACCTGTACTCACCGGGCTACTCGGCGAGTATATGAGTTGAGTACAGGAGGGACTTTCCAATCCCTCCTGCTCGACGGGTTACTCGACCAGTAACCCTGCCTTACTCGCCGAGTAAGTCTAGTAAGTAAGTTTGGGGTTTTCCTAACCAGGATTCTTAGGCCTAGAAAAATCTTTCGATCCACATTTTTGGTCCATTTTTCACAAATTTTCTATTTTTTTACCCTTTATTAAAATAATAAATATGTTTTAATTTATTTGACATTTTGTTGTATTTTTTAACTTTTTACAAATTAATTATTTTCAAAATGTGTTTTGATTAAATTTGCATTTTTATTTCCTTCATTTATTTAAATTCCTTTGAACTTTATTATTGGTGAATGTTTGTGTGCTTAAACCATTTTTTCATGTTTATACCCAGATTTAAATTTCTGTTTAATCACGTATGCATCTAGAAAGTTATGCCAAGAAGCTGTTATTAGGGCCGCTAACACAGTATCACGAAGGAAATTAATTCTCGGATATTCGACCCCTGAAAATTGTATGTCAATATAAACTAAAATAGAGCCAATGTTTTCAAAATAATAATCACTCTAAAGCATTGCGCTAAACCAAAAAATGTTTTTGGATCCGGCACGAGTCCATCAGTCAACCCAAATCGGTCTAATCTGACCAATCAGATCAAACCAACCAGCTCGCTATATAAATGACCCTGGGCTATCTAATGTATCCCATTCTTGATGCATGTCCAATTCACGTATCATGTTTGAGTCCAACATGTTTCATCTAAGTGTCAATGAGTGTTTTACATTTGTTTATTGCTTATATATTTCCAACTGCTTCTCCAGTCCCAATTTTGACAAATCTACCATGTACTATAGTTTGTTTGAAAGAGTTGTAAATAATATTTATTTATTGCTTTTAAATACTCGTTCACTTTTAAATAAAATTAAAATAAATTTAGGTTTCAAAATAAGAATACTTTGTTTTTAAATGTTGTCGATTTTCTTTCAAAATGTCTTTTAAAAGGGATAAGTAGAAGCCTTGTCGGAACCCAATCTCTGGACAATGGTGTTGGATTCAAACTTAGGTTCTGAGAAACACCGTGACTTAATTCTCAGTGGAGCTTGTAGCTGGTTAGTGACTCCAATCATTATTTTTTAGAGATTCGTGTCTGGCTTTCTTTAATCATGTTTTCATTTGACAAAATTGGATTTCAAAATAAAAATCCTAAGCTCGTGTTCACAGCGGATTTAATTAAAGCCTTTCTTTATAGAAACCTTATCTTGCGTTTTAGGCGAAAGGTATTCCTAAAGGAATAACCTTAATCGCTTATGGAATTGTTTTGATTTCTAAAACCAATCATTTTTGAAACACTACTTTTAATTAAAAATCCTAAGCCCGCGTTCGCAAACGTGTTTGGTTTGGGAAGTTCCCTTTCCAAAAATCTTAAGATCGCTTCTAAAGCGAGAGGTGTTTTGAGGAGAATGGTTTCATCCGTTTAGGAACAATTAATTTTCTCTTTACTTTCGAAACGTAAGTTTTTTATTTTAAAATTTGAAAGTTCTCTTTTATTCAAAACTGAAAAAGTTTGCTTTCGAAAAATTATCGTCCACTCACAAACCTTTTTATTATTGTAATTATGATTATTTTTATTTACTAGTCATTTTAATTTTTTATTATCATTTTCATACTAATTATTAATTTCATGTTATTTTTGGCCGATTTTGGTGCCTTTGTATTCATTTAATATCTTAAGCTTTTTTTCCACACCGTATTTTATTTTATTCAATACTTTAATACATTATTAGGTTGGTATATATTTTAATTTTTATTTTATTTTATTTGATTTTTATATATGTTTTGATATATTTAGCTATCTGGATACGTGCTGTTGGTAATCGTCGTTTTACTTTGATGTAATTCTAGTCGTGACTCGTTACCATGCAATATTTGTGTTCATTTTATTGCTCTTTATTTTTGTTGCTATGTTTATTAATTATATGTCATTTTGTGATAATTATGCAATTGGGACTTAGATTTAAATTTCGCAAAAATACGTATGTATCAAGAAAAACGAGCCAAGAAGCCGGATTTTAGGGCAGCTAACACAGTGCAATGAAAGAAATAAATCTTAAATATCCAGCCCATTATTATGCAAGTGAAAATAATTAAAATTGAGAAAAAAATGTTTTAAAAGGAAACGATTTTCCAATCATATCTATTCATTCTCAAAATAAATTATTTTACGGGTCTAGTTTGGTCGAATCGATTGGGTGCGCCCGACCATTCCATAGATGCATGACCCTGAGATATCGTTTTCCCCATTCTAATGCATGTTATTTTCTTGAGTCATACGTGAGTCCTAAATGTTTAATTTTTTCTATTTGCTTTATAAATGCGTGTTTTTATTTCCTTCTTACATATTTATGTATTTTTATGGTATGTGTACCCCCAATCTCATTTTATTTGCAATTGTACCACATAGTATATCTTATGTGAAATAAATATACATATGAGTTTATTTATTTTTCACTCTTTTTGCATGTGCATTCACCAAAAATAAAAAATGAAATTGATATTAAGGTTTAATAAATTTTTTTCTCAAAGTTTCGTTGATTTTTATAAATGTCTATTGAAAAGGATGAATAAATATCTTATTCGAACCCTACATCTCTGGGTATGGCGGATTTCACCCCGATTTAGTATACAATTTTTCGGTAGAGCTAAGTTAGGTGGCGACTTGATGCGCGTTTAGCGTGATATAAATTTTTGCAATTCTGGTATAGATGTTAAACACTCAACTACAGAGCAGTGTACCCCGTCATTGTCAAGTAATAGTCTGGATTTGAGTCCAGGTATCGATCCCATAAGGAATCTATCTCTACGAATTCTAGTTATAGGGCTTTGGCGTGTAAAAGGCGGTAAAAAGATCGGAATATAAACTAAGTTAAAACTACTCCTAAACCTAACTACGATCAGTTACCATCTCAACCCCCTAATCCGGAATAACAAACCCTTAAATAATGTTCAACCGTCTTTATGAATTGGTAATGGTCCTTATTAACCTAGCAAACTTGTAAATGTTAAAGCAATGAAAGCAATAAAATATTAAACCGCACACGAGTTCCGATAGAAAATCTTACTGTCTGAAGCACCTAGGGTAAGGTTATCCGGATAGCCCGCCTAGTTCTATGAATCAGAAACTAAGTCCGCTTAAGTTCCATGTGTTGTCAATCCTACAGTTTTCCAGTTGTCATGCTGGATCGCGAAACAGATATGAATCAAATATGTATTCCACATTGCGAGGCTATCAGATCAACATGCACGGAAGTAATATTAAATAACATTCACAAACCCTAATATTACTAACAAGTTCAATTAACAAGTATGGAAAGAAAACAGTGAATACAATCGCATGCACAATCTAAGCAGGTCCAACTTATATTGAAGACGAAGATTGAAAGAGAGAAAATCTAAATCAAACTTGTTATAGAATAGAGTGGATCCTGGCTTCGGCAACGATAAATTCAAAGGTGATCCTCGATAAGAAAACTAACTTGCTCATGCAAGCAATCAACCGCACAAGGTGAAAAGAAATCAAGTTGAACTTTCGATTAATGGAGTCTGAAATCCATTTATTGAGAAGGAGTAAGATCGCCTAGGGTTCTTAGCTCAGTAAAGATTTTAAAAGATATTAAAAATAGGTTTTCTCCAACTCTTATATACATCAAACAATCCAAAAATATGAAATAAAGCAAAACCTAATCGTTCAGAACAAAATAAGCCTGTTACGTTGTGACAGGCTCAAAAATAAAAATCCTCCAAAGCCTTCTGTTTCTCTTCGAAAAATGCATGTCACATCGTGACAAACAAGTGTAGCAACGTGAAAGGGATAACATCTCAAATCCCAGCATTCCTTCAGAAATGCTTGTCACGTCGTGACAGGGCCAAATATCATCATATCAGCAAACTTTTTCTTCTACTAGCTCACTCCCGCGTTCCACTCATTCGTCCAAGCTCCCGACACCTATCTCATACAGACAAATAGAAAGATAACCGTACCAGTGTACAGGAAACAAAAAATACCAAAGAACACAGAAGCCTCAACACAAGTCAAATGAAGTACAACATCAAGGTAACTAAAGAAAATACACCAAACAAGAGAAAAGAACAAAACACGTAAAACTACGCTAAACACGAAACAAAACCGCAGAAAAACACAGGGAATATCACTAAATGAAGTGTAATATGGCCAAGAAGATAAGTCTAAACCAACCTTATCAACTACCCCCCAATTAAGACCTTGCTCATCCTTGAGCAAATAAATGAAAATCAAGAATCACAATATTCGCTTTTATCTGAAAATCGGCACCTCGATTTAACCATGCCAATCCATCAACCCTCAAACATGCATCATAGTCCATCACAGTCATATAAAACACATATAGACAATGACTCAAACAAGAGACACACTTTTAAGCCCAATCTGTTCAAACGAAGAGGAACATTCAGGATTTATATAACAGTGTTGGGAACCTCACCAGTGATCGCTCAAAATAGCTCTAACGATTGGGTGAATTTATAAAAAACACTCATATAATCCTGCATACATACATCACGTAGCGAACAAATGTTAATCCTAACACAGTCTTTGGCATAACAGAGCAAAATCAGAGAGCTTTTCTCTGCTTATAATGTTAGTGGTTACGGGTAAGGTGTGTAGAATGTCATTTGGTGATACAACCCTTCAGTCCAAAGAATAAAAATGAAAACATGTTTAATCACGTGTGAGCACCGATATTTTATCCCAAGAGCAATGTGAAACCGGCTCTCACCGGTTTTCCTTCACGTTCACCGTATCCACGTTTATTGATCCAAGGAGGTCGAGATATTCACTTTCGAGACCTGAACTATGCATATTTTGATTAAATAAGGTGAACCGAACCTTTCTAAACTTTTTTGTTTTTGGGCCCGGTCGGATCAAAAACTGACCCATCATCCCATTTTATCACCTAACCTAACCCATCTTTTTCCTACCCAAATCAAATTTGGCTCTTCCAATTCAAAAGGACGGGACAAAAAATGGCAAAGATGCCATTTGAAAGAGAAAAACATGCATATGTCACTAAGTCTTCTTTTGGCTAGACAAGAGCTCATGTGGGTCCCACATTGATGATGTGGCATCAACTTGGTGAAGAGGGGAACCTCTTCTACGGGTTGACCAGCCCAAAATTCCTAATCCCTACACCTTTTTTACTTACCAACACACTTAGCAACTTCAACCTTCTCTCTTCAAGTTACAACTTGAACTCTCTCTCCAACTCCTCAAGACTTCCTCCCTCTTTAACTGACTTTCCAGCCTAAAAACACCAAGTTCTAGAAACCATCTAAACCTTTTTCATCAACCAAACACATCATCCCCTTCATCTACTTCACTATCTTCAACTTCATCTCTCTTTTCCCACCAAGCACACAAAACTCATCTTCCAACCATTCAAACACTTAAAGTACCTTCCTTTTCA
>CAOJCR012383924.1:0-10390 GCA_948330485.1 Euphorbia neoarborescens | reverse complement strand
TATGGCATTCATGATGAATGATATGGCATCGCGTATGATGCATGGCATGGCAGGAAATGCATGCGTGATGCATGCAAGGCATCATATTAGATGAATGACATAGCATCATGTATGATGCATGGCATGGTAAGAAATGTATGTTTGATGCATGACAAGGCATCGTATGAGATGAATGGCATAGCATCATGTATGATGCATGGCATGATAAGAAATGCATGTGTGATGCATGACAAGGCATCGTATAAGATGAATGGCATAGCATCAAGTATGATGCATGGCATGGTAAGAAATGCATGCGTGATGCATGGCAAGACATCTTTTTAGATGAATGACATAGCATAATGTGTGATGCATGGCATAGCAAGAAATGCATGCATGATGCATGACAAGGAATCATATTAGATGAATGATACAACATCATGTATGATGCATGTCATGGCAAGAAATGTATCCGTAATGCATGGTATGACATCATGTGAGATGAATGACATAGTATCATGTATGATGCATGGCATGGCAAGAAATGTATCCGTGATGCATGGCAAGGCATCGTATGAGATGAATGACATAGCATTATGTATGATGTGTGGCATGGCAAGAAATGTATCCGTGATGCATGGTATGGCATCGTGTGAGATAAATGACATAGCATCATGTATGATGAGTGACATGGCAAGAAATGCGAAACGTATTGCTAGTGCACCGTAAGGTACCATGCATGACATGGCATTACGTGGAATGCATGACATGGCATGGCACAAAAATATTGTTAATGCATGGTAAGGCATTATGTATGGCATGTCATCATGTGGGATGCATGACACAGCATAAAATGTGTTTGACGGTGAATAGTAAGGCATCATGCATGGCATCAGATGTATTGTCGGAGGATGTTAAGGCGTCATGCATGGCATGGAATCACGTGGAATGCATGGCATGGCATAACATGTATAGGTGATGCATGGCATGGCCTCATGCATAACATGGCATAACGTGTTGAAGATGCATGAATAGCATAAGATGTATTGATAATGTATGACATGGTATTACGCATGACATGGAATAACGTGTTAAAAATGCATGACATGGCATCATACGTGATATGGAATCACGATGCATGGCATGGCATTTATGTATGGCATGGCATAACATGTTGAAGATGCATGACATGGCATCATGCATGATATGGCATCGTGTTGTGGATGCATGACATGGCATCATGCGCGACATGACATTGTGATGCATGACCTGGTATTCATGCATGGCATGGCATAATGTGTTAGAGATACATAACAGGCATGACATTGTGATGCATGGCATGACATAACGTGTTTAAGATGCATGACATGAAATCATGAGTGGAATGGCACCATGATGCATGATATGGCATGGCATAACATTTTGAAGATGCATGACATGGTATCATGCATGGTAAGGCATAAAATGTTGAAGATGCGTGACATGGCATCATGCGTGGTATAGCATTTATTCATGGCATGACATAACGTGTTGAAGATGCATGACATGGCATCATGGATGACATGGCATCATGATGCATGACATGGCATGTAATGGATGATAGATAGACCGTGACAGATGGACAAACTCTATAATGCAGCACAGGCTCTCGGTTAGATTGGTGATGAGGGTTAGATACATAATATGTACTAAAGAACCCTATATGTATGGTTACGATTATGGATGGTCAAGCGGTATGGAAAAAGGACCAAAGCCTAAACAGGTTTGCGATATATAAAAAAAAACTTGGAAATATAAACACACAGATAGAAAGAAGTAGCATGTGAAGGCGGGCCTACAGTTGTGCGCAGGTCGGTGAGTCTCTACCGTTCCTAGGAGGGGTTTCTTTACCATCGATGTGGGCATGGCAAAGGCGGAGCTAAAAAATTAAGTTTTAGATTTTGGGAACCTAGGGGAAATTGCTACGGTTACTATATGAAGGAGGTCCAAAGTCCGAATAGCAAAGAAGGGTCCCATAGCAAGGTATATGCTTTTTCTCTCCCAAAATAGGTTCGACCGAGAAAAGTAGCATGAGGACATAGGAGGTTTCCCAATATGTGTCCTTGGAACCGAATAGGAACCAAGTGACATTTTTTGAGAGAACCGAGGGGAGGTATAGTGGTCCAAGTGGGGATACATACCTACTAGTGATATGTAGAACATAAAAAGTATACTTGAATGCAAATAAGAAACACTTTATTAAAAATATTGTCGAATTTTAAAAGTTTTTTGAAAGAATTGTTCAAATGCTTGTCAAAATTCCTTTTCCAAATAAATTTAAAAGTTTGAAAACTTTTGTAATAAGTTTGAAACGAAAATCTCCAACGGAGTCGCCACTGTGAGCACAGCGATTTTTTGGAGGAAAGAAAACTAGTGTATTTAAATTGGAAAGAATAAAATAAAGGGATCTTGAAGTATTCCAAAGAAAAATAGCATGGAACAAAAATTTGAAAATATTCCTAAGCGAATGGAGAATTCCTTTCCTAGTACCCCCCGCCTTAGAAGCAGACCCGAAAAAGGACTTGAGGCTTTCGGGGGAAGGATCTCCAAACAACATACGTGTGTGAACACGTGCTTAGGGTTCTAGTAAAAATGAAATCCAAAATAAAACGCTTTTAAAAGAAAAGATTGTTGGAAAAGAAATTAAATTTTGAGAAAAGAGAAATAAATTTTGGAAAGAAATTCAAACTCGAATTTCTAGAAAACATTTTTGGAGTCGCCACCTGGTTCTATGCTCTACCGGGAATTTATCATGGTATCACTCAGATCCTAGGCTCGAATCCAAAAACCATGATCCAGAGAATGGGTTCGGACAATGCTTTTACTTATCCTCTTTCGAAAACATATTTAAAGATCGACAATATTTAAGACAAAACGTATTTACTTGCATCCAAAAAGAGTTAAACTTAAAGCTGATTTTAATTTTACCCTTGTTATTTAGGCGAACGCGCAAGCAAAGCGGAAAAGCTGAAATATGGAAAATTAAACATACATTCAGACATAGTACATTATTTACAACCCAATCGAATAATGTCAAATCCTATGGGATACTTTTGTTCGGGGAGGGATTCATCCATCTACCATATATAAACATTCAAAAAGTGCACAAAATAAACACATAATACATGCCGCATGCTTGAAAGTGGACATGTGAAAATAAGAAGAAAGGAGATAGCTCGGGATCATAATTATAGGGGGACGCTCAATCCGACTTGATTTGTCGAATTGAGCATTTTGTGCCGGAGGATGCACTCGTGGCGGCCCAAATACAAAACAATTTTTGGCTAACATTACGAATGGGCAAAATGATGTTCATTTGAAAATATTTGGCCCGTATTTTAATCTTTTGTGACATGCATTTATTTAGTGAGTCATAAATCTGGGGTTTTAACCCCTTTATTGGACTCTAGTAGCGACCCTAAACCTGGCTTCCTGACACGGTTTTCTAACATACAAATGTTCGGCACATGAAAGAAAAAATCTAAGTCCCATAGGCATAATATTTGGTGATTTTGAATACTTGCATTAAACACACAAGGAAAGATGGTTTTTGGGTGCGAAAAACCGAATGAAACAAAGTTCGTCAAGACTAAAGTTGAATCCAGGACAAAACGGGTTAAAACAAGGGTTAGAAAACCACTCAGGGCTTGACTCGAGTCTGGGTGCCCGAGAAAATGAAAAAGTACTGGAAAATAGTTTGTCACATCGCCCCACATGAGTGTCATGTCGTGACAAGCCAAAATTTAAGCCGTACAGAATGTTCTCCAAATCAGGGGTTCTTACACGCACTGATTTTAAAAAAGCGGTATCTCCCTCGTTTCTTATCCTATTTACACATATAATATACCGTTGGAAAGCTCTTTCAATGTAGAAAAATATTTCCAAGGCAACTTCTAGAATCAGATCATTATTATTGCATTTACTATTGTGATTGTGACATGCTGCTGGACAGATTATACGTATCCAATCTTACTCTCTTTTTTCGCTCGTTTTAAGTTCGTTTAAGGCCATTTTTTGTTTTTCCAAGTCCCAAATCACTCCATTAAAATCAAGGTTTGCACAATTAAGTCCAGGGGCGGTTCAAGATTACATTTTTAAGGGTTTGACATCAAGGTAGTCCATTTTTAACAAAAAGTCCGTTTTACCTACTTTTAGCTTAAATTACTCAACTTTTCACACCCGACCACCATATTTATCACAACAACCGTAAACCAAAGAGAAGAAAAGGAGTTTTAGAGCTCAGTCAAGTTACCTTTGAAGGATGCTTTTTGTTTTAGAGGTGGATGAAACCCGGAAGTGCACCGAACATGCCAAACACAAATTGAATGGGAAATCGGCCGAAAGAACATTTCTTGCTTGATGAAAAACCATAAAATCAGCAAGCTTTATGAGTTAAAGCTACTGAATTTGATGGTTTGTAAGAGATATGGGTGTTTATGGGAGTTTTGGAAGATAGGAAAGTGAGGAAGGAGAGGAAGTGGAGTAAGTGATATTGTTATGAAGCTTATGAGTTTAGGTGACTTGTTTGAGAGGATAATGGTGAGTTGGTAGGTAGAATTTCTGGCTGGAACACTAGGAAAAAGGAGCAAGGAGGAGAAGAAGGTTTGAAGCTAGTGTCTTGAGATGAGAAGATTGAAAGGTTGAAGGAGAGAGAGATTGAGAGAAGTCTTTTTTTTTCTTTGCCAAATGATGTTGTCTGTTTTTGTGTGGAGTGTTGGGGCAGCCCTAAAACTCTTGCAAGTCCCATAAGAATCACGTGATTCTTGGATCAGCCCCTCTTTCCTCTATCAAACCAATCAAACCATCCATTTGTTTGTGCTTGATTTGGCAATATAAGGCAACATTGACTCACCTACCTCTCTTCTTTCCCTCCTTTTGTGTATTTTTATTCAAAATTTAGCAGCCAAAAGATGACTTGGGTTGGGTGGAAAAGTGGGTTTGGTTTGGGTTTAGAGTGTAGGAAAAATTGTCGGTTCAATAGGTTCAGTTTTTGGTTCGACTGGCTTAAAAATCAAACTTTTAGATTTGATTTTTAAAATGATAAAACCAATGAATATGTATTAAAATCGTGTCATGCGGGCGTGTTTGGGGCAAATCTGGGGTCCTCCACACATGTATGAAATCTTGACGAGGTACTGACGGAGACCGGTTTCATCATTGCTCTAGGGAAAAATCCCGGTGCTCAGAGAAGGATAGATGTGTGCTAGGATTTACTGCTTTCCTAGAAATTTTGTATTCGTAGGTGGTATGCACTGTTGTATAATTATTTTAATTTCCGCATTTATTTATCGCTTGTGCGTGCCAATCACCTAAATTTTCTAACTAAAATCAATTTAAGCTTTTATGCAAAATAAAACCATTTTGTTTAAAAAAATATTGTCGATTTTCTCAAAAGTCTTTTGCAAAGGGATGAGTAAATGTCTTATCCGAACCCGATCTCTGGATCATAGTTTTCGATTCAAAACTTAGGATATAAGAAATATCGTGATTTAATTCCTAGTAGAGATTAGAACCGGGTGGTGACTCCAAATATCGTTTTTAAGAGATTCGAGTTTGAATCCTCCTTTTAAATGTTTTCATCTTATTTAAATCTATTTCGAGCGCCAAGCCGCTCACACCGAAAGTAAGTTTTTAAGCAATCGAAAAAGTATTTCAAAATAATTTATTTCTATCAAAAAGTCGTTGAACTCACAGTGGCGACTCCGCTGGGGAACTTTTTTTCAAAACTTTTTACTAAAAGTTTCCAAACTTAAAGTTGTTTTGAAAAGAAATTTTTGACAAGCCTTTGAATGACTTTTTCAAAAGACTTAGAACAAAATCGACGAAATTTCTAAAAACAGAATGTTTTTATTTGCGTATCCATTCGAAAGGATTTTATATTTTATGCTCTTGCATTTCACTAGTAGGCATTTTCCCCCCACTAGGACCTCCATACCTACCTCGATCCCTTGAACGCGTATTCGAAACTTTACTTGGGTTCCACTTCCATCCCTTGAAAGCGTATTGTGAAGCTACTGATAGCCTCGTACTGCTCTTCTCGATCGTACCTATTTTGGGAGATAAAGGGCGTATATTTTTCTATGGGACCCTCCTTTGCTATCCGGACATTGGCTTACTGTATATAGTAGCCATAATAACTTTCCCCTTAAGGTTCCAAAACATAAAATTAATCTGTTAGTTCCTCCCTTACCATGTCTACATTGATGGTAAGGAAATCTCTCCTAGGAATGGTAGAGACTCACCAACCTACGTGAAATATAGGTCAGCTTGTTGTATGCTATTTGTTTCTTCTCATGTGTGTTTATATTCCCATGTTTTTACACACCTGTTTAGACTTAAGTCCAGTTTTTAGTTGATCAATGCCACTTGATCACTAGTCGTCATACACATACATATAGGGTTTTAGTACATTTTGCATGTCTAACCCTCATTACTTCTAATCGAGAGCCTGTGTTGCATTAAAGAGTCTGTCTGCACTTCACGGTGTGTCTACCTTACATTACATATATTATGCTATGTCATACATCATTTCATCACGATATGCATTCAATTTCCATGATATACATCATTCCATCACGATTTTCCATGATATACCATGTCATTCATCACGATAGGCCATGTGATGCCATGTCACTCATCACGATATGCCATGACATACATCATTCCATCGCGATTTTCCATGATATTCCATGTTATTCATCACTCTATTACATTATGCCAGGCAGTGCCATGTCATTCATCACTCTATTACGATATGCCATGCGGTGCCATGTCATTCATCATGAGATACCATGTGATGCCATAACATACATCATTCCATCACGATTTGCGATGATATACCATGTCATCCATCATGATTTTCCATGCAATTACCATGTCATTCATCATAATAAGCAATGACATACATCATTCCATCACGATTTTCCATGATATGCCATGACTATCATGATTTTCCATGCGGTGCCATGTCATTCATCACTCTACTATGATATGCCATGTGGTGCCATGTCATTCATCATGAGATGCCATGTGATGCCATGACATACATCATTCCATCAATTTTTTTCCATGATATACCATGTCATTCTTCACGATATGCCATGCAATTGCCATGTCCTTCATCACAATATGCCATGACATACATCATTCCATCACGATTTGCCATGATATGCCATGACATACATCATTCCATCACGATTTGCCATGCGGTTCTGAGCACTGGGTTTTTACCCTAAGTCTATGATAAAACCGGTATTGCCGACCTGTTTGTATGCTCATGTGTTCTTTCGAACGATTCAAATGGAAAGCTCCAGAAATAATGATCCGTACAAAAATTTTCGAAATCCCAATTGACCGGTTTTCACCTTAACCGGGCCGAGTTAAGATAATAGCTTTGGTCAGGTTAAATTTCAAAAATTCCAAAGCAAAATAATTTTCATTTGAGTCAATTTGGTTTTAAAAGTTAATAAAATAGCAAATTCACTTAGGCCAAACCGGATCGAAAACGAAAGGGGGTGAAAAGGAAGGAAAAGAGGTTATGTTTAAAAGACAATGCATTCATTAGAAATCAAGAAATAGAAGCCAGTCCAGCAGCAACCGCTGCTGATACCCATCATCAGGTTGCGTGTTCGACCCCCACGCTGCTCCCTTTTCTTTGTTTTTTCTTTTTTTAATAGCCATCCCTTATACGACATCGTTTTTGTAATCAATTAATAAATAACTAAATAAATAAAAATCAGCAGCAAAAAACCAGCCCCTTCTTTCTATTCTCTCGATACGCAGCAGATAAGGGTTTTTGAATTTCAAATGGAGATGGATTTCAAAAGGGAGAGTTTGACTAGAGCTAGGATTTCGGAGATTTTGGGCGACAATTTTAGAGACGAGGTTGGCTTTGAGAAGGAGACCATAATTAGGTTAAAAGAGGGGGACGACGAATCAGAGGAAGGAGGGGAGACATGAGTTTCTTGAGAGAGGTTTTAGAAGAGGATATTTTCTATAATTTTAACAAAAAAGAGAAAGAAAAGGAGGGCGAAATTGAGAGCTACGAAGAAGGCTGCAATCTTCAATGCGATCGACGGTGAGAAGCACCGGTGAGACTAATAGTGGTAAACCAAGGCTGCGACAATTTTAGAAAAAGAGAAGCGATAAGAGCGAGGCTACGGTTTTTGGGGCTGAAGAAAATTGATAGTGAATTACGATCTAGTGAGTCCCGTTTAGAGGTAATTATCGTACGTTCTAAATTTCTACTAATTGTAGTTGCTACTTCTGCCGATCTTGAAATTCTGTGATTTGATTCTGAGCCTCGTTGTGATTCTATTTGGCTTCCTCCAATTCTTCGATTTCTACTGGCATCTATCCGGTTTTCTTCCATGTCTTCTTTTGTTTATTTTTTTCCTCATGATCGATTTTCTGAAAGTGTGGTTTTCAATAGAAAAAAAGGAATCTGATTCATCTGGAACAGTCTATAGGACTTATGATCATGAGCTTGAATTCGCATTTAAACTTTAATGGGCTTTTGAATAATGAAAATTGTTTTAGCCAAATATGATTCTGGAAAATCTCTGTCTGAACTGCATCAACATACGTATAATTGATTTTCTGGGTCTTTGATTCCTATGCGGAGCTTCTCAAAATTTGAAGAACATAGTATATAAACACACACTGAGACCTGATATTCCTCATTCCATTTGTTGTGGGTTTCAACTAGTTCATACTGATAATTGTTTGGGTTTGTAATTGTTTTTGTCATGTTAACTGCTGGTGGTTTGTTTAATTGTATTTTGAATATTCTGGGTAACTGTTTTGTGTTCAAATTGGTGCTGTAATTGAATATTACATGTTGGCTAGTTAGTGAACTATGTGGTTTAATTGGTTTGAATGCAATTAATAGCTGTTCGGCTTGTCTTAACCCTCATGTATTGGATTCCTCAATTTGTATGTCAAACCAGATTCTGCCGATGTTCAATAATTAAATTGACTTGTATTTGATCTACTTATATGGATATATCCTTGGGATGGTGCCTTGTTTAAATACATGAATCTATAAGAGCGTCCAATTTCATTTGTTTTAATCATTAGTCCCTTACTCTTAATGTGTGATGTTTTTCAGTTGGTCTTATGTGTCTGGTTAATTCCATATTGTAGGTAATATACCATGTAATTGTGTAGCGGCTGTTGATTATATTGCTTGGTTATCGTATTCTTAATATATTTATCGGTATGATTTGTTTGATCTTTCTATTCATGTCTAGAATGTAATGATGTTGGTTTTGGACTTCTAGATCTTTTCGTAGGCGTTAGTTCATCGATTTAATCTGATTTGCTCTACATTTCATGATCATTAGATTTAACTATACGCAGTCAATTGACTTGCTTGCTTTGAGTTTGTTTGATTGATTGAATTAGCAATTGTAAAATACAATTATAAGTTATCTTTTTCTGAGCTACTTAAGTTGGGAGCTGTTGCAGTCAGGTATGTTACTTAAACTGTCTTTCACCCTTGTATTTATGAATTCCGACCCATGGATACTTTGTGACAGTGAATTTGGTGGTAATTTTGATTCTATTATCTGTTGAACACTGTTAATTTATGAGTACTGTCATTATGGAGCTCCCTTCATCCAAAATCAATTCACGCTGTTTTTCAATTGATTTTCAAAGTGAGGTTGAACCATGATGATTTTACCTTTTTGTGAATACTTCTATTAGATGTATGATTTTATTTTATTTGGCGTTATTATTCTTGTTTATTTATTTATCTATTTTGTTTATTTATTTATTTGTATTTCATTACTGTTCCCCCATTCCCAATTTTTACAAATGTACAGCTTAGCATAGCTTGTGTGAAAAGGTTGTAAACTGTGTTTATTTATCTGTTTTTATTCTGCTTTCTAATGCATGTGCGTTCACATAAAAGTAAGAAGAGAAAACTTAGCATTAGGCCGCTTTATACATTGTATTTTATTTATTCACCAATGTAAAATTAAAGAAAAAGGATTAATAAGTTCTCATCCATACCTGAATCTCTAGTAAACTGTGTTGGATTCCTATTCGGATCTGGGTGACAACGTAATTTAATTCCCGGTGGAGCTTAGAATCGGGTGGCGATCCAGTCATTATTTTATGGGATTGGTGTTCGAGTCTCTTAACGTGTTTTATTTCAAATATTTCCAATAAAAAATCTTCAAAAAAACCCGGTGTGCTTCACCGCGTTCCGATTTAAAGGTCATTCGATCACAGTGGCGACTCCGCTGGGAATGTTTTCTTAAAAAGGTTTTTACAAACATAAATTTAAGAGACATCTAATGCGGTTCTGAAAAACTTTTCCTTTAATTTTAAATTGGTGAATATTTTTTAGGATAAATTTCCTCTT
>CAOJCR012383188.1:0-14105 GCA_948330485.1 Euphorbia neoarborescens | reverse complement strand
GTATAGGGTTAATGGTGTTCTAGGTTTAGGAGGTTGGAGAACAGGTGGATTGGAAAGGTAGGCTTTGATTTTGTCAAAGGCTATTTGGTAATCGGGTGTCCACTCAACTGGCTGGTTTTTTCAGATGAGTTTGAAAATAGGCTTACATACGGTGGTTAATCGGGGTATAAAGCGACTGACATACTGTAGGAAACCCATGAAGGATTTGACTTCTTTCTTAGTTTTAGGAGCAGGCATCTCCTGTATGGCTTTGATTTTATCTGGGTCTATTTCAATACCCCGTTGGCTTACCATGTGCCACAGAAGTTTTCCTAAAGTAACCCAAACACACATTTCTTCGAGTTCAGACGGAGGTTGTATTTTTTAATTCGAGTCATGAACCGATCTAAAATCTCATCATGTTCTAACCGTGTACCGGACCTGACTAGCATGTCGTCAACATACACCTCTACTTCCTTCTGGATCATGTGGTGAAGCAAAGTTGTGACCACCCTCTGATACGTTGCACCATCATTCTTCAGTCCAAAGGGAATAACCCGGTAGTAGAAAGTTCCCCATTCAGTTATAAATACAGTCTTTTCCTTATCATTATCGTGTATTAGAATCTGGTTTTACCCCCAAAATCTGTCCTTGAAATAATACATGGCCGACAAAGATGCGCTGTCGACTAGGACATCAATATGCGGTAACAAAAAGTAGTCTTTGGAGGAAGCCTTGTTAAGATCTTTTTAATCCACACAAACCCTAACTCTGCCGTCTTTTTTTGCAACAGGAATAATATTGGCCAGCCATGTCGGATAGGTCACTATGTCAAGGAATCTGGCATCCCACTATTTCTGTACCACTTCTTTCACCTTTTATGCCCATTTTGGTCTGAGGCGACGGATCTTATACTTAACGGGAGTGAACTTGGGATCCGTCTGAATCTTGTGTTGAGCTATTCCTATATCCACTCCTGGCATATCTTCATAGGACCAGGCAAAATGCTTGAACGTGTTTTTTCAAAATTTCTTCCAACTCTCTCTTTTCTTCAAAGGATAAGTCGGATGACAGTTGTACCATTTTTAGCTCATGCAATGTTCAAGGTTAATTTCATGCAGCGATGCGTCGTGAATGCTAAAAACATTAAATCAATGTTTGAATGAATGCACGGAACCATCAAGAAACACATCATACAAGTAAGCAAATGAGTTCTTCATTGCATTAATAGCTTTAAAAGCGTTATTGTTCACATTGAAAATACTGGATACATCGTAAATAAAATATTCTTCCACAGGCAGGAGGTCTTCCTCTTTAACAGCAAGGTCTTCTTCAGCAGTGCTTATGTTGTTGGGGCCAAGATCCATGTCTTTGAACATCTCAACTATCCCATGAGCCTTTCCCTTGATGAGGTCCGAGAGCGTTTCCTTCTCACAGCTGTACCCCTCAATCATCATTCCTTGTAGATACTCAGCCAATTTGTCAATTTCTTCACCAGCTGGCTCGACCTTCTCTTTACAGGCTATGGCTTCCATAATGGATGGTTCAAACACAACTTCAGGCTCCAACAGCCTTGGCTTCTTATACCCATTGGCGTTCTCTTTAAAGTCCAACACATCCTTAAATATCTCAAAGCCCGGGTACATGTTTCCTCCAAATGGGATCGGGATGACCACAGAATATGACCTCCACAGTCTGAATAGGTCGATGGATAGGATGTGAATCCTCCTCTACTAATGGTTCTTTTGATTACTTGCGTACTCGATGCCTTGTTTCTGTATGCACCTTTGAGCAGAGATGGGTTCTATCATACCCTGTAAGTTCTTCCTGAGTCCTTTACCGGTAACAAATTCGTACTTGTCCATATACTTGCTGGCCCAGTGGAATGGTGCATACTCGTACTTGAATTCCTTTTTGTTGAAGGATCCAACCATGGCTACCTAAAAGCTATAAACGGGCATACCCATTTCTCCTATAGTAGCAATAGTAAAGGGCTCTTGTGCGCTTAAAGTGATAATTTTGCTCTTAACTGGGACCTTGACCTTCTGATGCACACTTGAAGGCACAACTTTAAGGTCATGGAGCTAAGGCCTCCTGAGAAACATAGAGAAGGTAACATGGATGTCTATAAAAATGAACTCTACAACCGACTTGACCTCCTCGATTTTAACCTTGGTCTCAAACGTGCCAATTACATCCCTCTTGCTGTTGTCATAAGCTCTGATGACTGTCTGGACCCTTTTTAATGCCTCCTCAGAAAAGCATAGGAATGGCAGAATTTTCAAGGGGCATATGTTTAGGGCAGAGATGTCATCCACCATCACGTACGACATTTCTTTATCAAGGATCTGAATAGATAGGAACAAAGCTCGATTGTGGCGGTTACCCTCCCTCGGCAGATCGGCGTCACTGAACTGAATAATGGGCTTGGTATGCCCTTCCTCTTCTCCAGCCCTGGTGTTCTTTCTACTATCAATCAAAGCACAAACATCTTCGGGGGACGTAATGATAGAAGCCTCTATTTCCAACAGTTTCTTAATCAGAGCCTGCCCATGTCTGTTGCTTTCTATAAGAAGTTGCCAAATGCTGACTTTGGCTGGAGTTTTCTTAATCTTTTCGATGAATTCATCCCCTTCGGCTGGAATATTTGGGTGTGAGTAACTGATTTTTATCCTAGAGCAATGATGAAATCGGCACTTGTCGTTACACCTCGTAATTTGTGTAAGTTAACCCAAGAACCCCAGCACCCGCATGGCAAGTCTTGAGTCAAGTGTTTATTCGAATAATTTTTACGAACTAAACAAACCCATGTGCGGTTGAACCAAAGACTCGGTCGGATCAAAAACCCACCTTTTTGAACCAAACCTTCCCAAACCCAAAAAAACCAAACCAAAATCCCAAACCAACCCATCTCACCTTTTTTACAGTCATATGATTCAAATTAACAACCCTAAAAATTCAAAAGAAAGAACAAATAATGATAGAAAAACAAAGAGAGTGACCAATGGACAAGGAAAAGAGAAAAGGTGGCAAAAGTACAAGCCATTTAATGCAATAAGATGGGTTTGCATAGGTGATACGCATTTAGCGTCACTTGAAAACTTCTGCTAAACTGCTCGCTAAAGGGAAGTGTACCCTATTGTTGTCAAGTAATAAAATCCTGGTAAATCCAGGTATTGATCCTACAGGAAAGTACCTATGATCACCAAACAACTAGGATTCCTAACATGTTTGAGCAAAACTAAAAGTTGGTAAAGTGCAGAAAAATAAACTGCAGAAAATAAAACCTTACTATCGGTGATCTCCATACAATTCCTATTCGTACTGGATCCGATAACACAACCAAGGCAGCGAGTCCGATCTATGTATATAATTGGGGATGGCTCAATTAGGTCAAAACTAAGCTCTGAACATGCAAGGACTATGAAACCCTAAATATGTGAATTTATCAACTTAAACTAGCGACTCTAGGTCCGATTATGCTTCCTAGCTATTATTCCTCGTTTAGGGGCAATCTAGCTCTAGAAATTAGAAAATAGGTCCCCATATGTTCCGCAGAGTCCTCAATTCTAACGGTTGCCTAGGTTTTAATCTAGGTAGGGCGACAGATATGAAATCGGTGAAATCCGAACTTTATAAGACTAGTTCAATATTGAGTAAATCAAGCATACAAAAGATTCAATAATAACATGCATAACCAAAACCCTAATTCAACAGAATCGAGATGGAAAGAGATAATGGCATACAATCAACAATCAACAAGTTGTAAGCTCACATCAAATTAAAGGAAATAGAGAAAAGTAAACATATGCCTTAATTCACTTCAAACGGATATTATCGGTCTAAAAACGTTGAAGGTGAACCTCTATAGAAACACAGATAATCCAATTAAGAACTCGTAAATCACAAACGGGGAAGATTCTGCATATAACTTGCACGCCAGCCTTGATTAATGAAATTGAAAATCCAAAATCCAAACCCTAAACTTTGCCAAGTTGTCGGCTAAGAGAAAGTGTAACCAAGATAACCTAACTAAGGCTTTCTCCAGCTCCATATAAACATCACAAAATATTCCAGCAATTGCCCAAATTAATCATGACTAAAAGGGGAAAGAAATACATAAACTAGTGTTTAAAAATGCAAAATAACCTAAAATCCCGATATGTACTCATCGAGTAACCTACTGCACTCGATGAGTACATCATAAAAACACACCCTATGCATCGAATACTTAATCGAATAACCCTTCTACCTCTTTCTGCGCATGGTACTCGACGAGTAGACTGTGTATTCGACGAGTACATTTCATTTTCTGGGCAGATTCTTCATACCGTCTTCTCCTCGTCGTAACTCTCTCATTCAAACTCTTATTTAGCTGATCTTGGACCCATTGGAAAGTTCGTAGCCTGAACTTCAACTTCTCTTTGAATGCGCACCCCGAAATCTGCCTCCAACAGCCTCGAAAACTATCCTAAAGATCCTTAGTCCTACTCGTTTGAAGTCGGATTCACTATCCCATTTTCTCTATCAAAATCATCTTGGGATTTTACCCCTACATCACTAAGCTCATAAAACGGATCAGACTACTCACATCCTCGGTTCCAAAACCTCAGAGGGATAAAAAAATCGAATTAATGACGAAATAACCAAAATGCAAATAAAAGAATGAACAATCAATATAAGAAAAAATGCACGAAACACGACCTAAAAATACCGAATATCAGTTAAATCGTTCATCAATGTGGTTTCATAATGCCTAGAATATAAGGTCGAAACCGACCTTATCAACTACCCCACACTTAGAGTTTTGCTTAGCAAATGAATGAAACCTGAAATAAAACATAAAATTTCACCTGTATACCTACTCATGATTTAACCATATTTACTCAACCAATCCAACCATACGAGATCAATTCATACAACAGAACAACCACACACAGACAGTGAACATAGATACTCATCTCCCTACTGTCCAAACCAGTCAAACGAAAAGGAACAGCTAGATTTTATACAACCACTTAATGCACCTCGCAAAGATTTCACTCGTTCCACTCAATAAGTTTAGGGTGACATGAATAAAGACACACAATCAATGCAATGATACATATCACACAGTGAACAGATGGCAATCCCGGTATGGTCTTTGGTCAAGGGACAAAATCAGAGAACCTACAGGGGTTGTAATGTTATGGTTGAAGGTTAGGTATGTCAAAAGTCATTTGGTTAAACAACTCCTCTATTCATATTGAAAACCGTAAGAAGCCAGGCTAGGTATACAGAAATTCAGGCAGAAACTGTATCACTTATTGGAGAAACTAAAGAAGCAATTTAATTGGAACAAATGTGATGAAAAGAAACAAAGAAAGGAAGGACATCACAGAAGAACACAATTAACAAACACCGATAATTCGGGTATAAGAATGGAAAAACCTCTAATTAGAGATGATCACAAAGGGAAGTATGATGTGGAATAAACTTCCATTAAAATTTCTTAGAATAAACTCATGAATTTGGCAATGGAATCCCAGAAACATAGTCCCTTAATTAAACAGTAGGAACTCACCCCACACTTATGTCAGAAACACCTGCTTTAATAAACACAAAAAAAGACAAACATTTTTTTCTTCTTTTTCTTTTTCTCTTTTTTTTCTTCTTTTTTCTTTCTTTCTTTTTTTAGTTATTGTACAATTTTCACTAGAGTTTGATAACCACAACCCGGCAAGCTATAGTGAGAGTGCGAAATTGATTTTCAATATAAAATAGAGGAGAGGATAGGTGGAAAGGTTAGTTTAAGTGAAAAGTATGGGCTTGTAGCGTTATGGCTTTCGCCTTGTAATATGGCTATGAAGAGCATGACTTAAGCTCAAAAGGGGGTGTTCTACGGGTTAATAAGTCATTGAGGGTTATAAAGGGTTTATAAAGAAAAGTGTTGTGTGTGTATGTGTGGTTAATCCTAAGGGTCCCTACATATTAATCCTCATGATGCCAAGTACAAAACACATACCGAGTTCTGTGATCTAGTGTACCATGCTGATTGTCCCTCACAATAAATAAGAACCGAAGTGATATGGTTCTTTTTGGCTCAATATGCTCACTTTTAAGTACAATAGAGGGTTACAAACAAAATATGTGTGGTTGTGTGACTCTTCCTACGTTCCTAGCCACTGTCATGGTTCAGACATAGAGATACCAACAGACTAGATCACAGAACTACCCTATTGGTTTCATACATCAAGCATACTTCGACTGACCAAGCAAACATAAATAGGCTAATCACCCACATTTCTATTCCATAGCTCAAAATAACATACTCTGAAAACCAAGCACAGAAACTTAGATTTGGGGATATCCAGGCAATTAAGAAATCCACACATCCAAACATTTCATCATTTATTTAGCATTCATAACTAAAACTTACACATGCCAGCACACAAGACTGAAAAACCAACAATCTAAACCAAAATAAACCTATACTATCATGCAAACAAAGCAAAAATAAAAGCTAGAAGCGTCAGCGGTGCCATCCCACACTTAGATTGCACTTACTTCCAAAACTGCAATGAAAGAAACAAAATAAGTGTGAACAGCAACCCCCTATAGAAAAGAGATAGAAAACTCACAGAGGCCCCTCCGGAGGAGGAGGTAGAAGCAGATGCTCAGCTCTGTACTGGGATATGAACTCCTCAAAACTTTGAAGCCGAGTGCCATGAGATGCCAACATCGCATCTTGAATGTCGAAGCGGGCCCTAATGTAAAGGCAGAGATCATGGAGCTGCTAAAGGATCTCATCAGAGCGGTCCATCCGTACTGCAACCCGTGCAGTCTCGGTATCCATGGCATGTGGACTCTCCTTCATGTCCTCATTATCTCCTACAGTCGACTCCATCGACCTATTTCCTCTGCTACTCTCTTCCTGTCTGGCAGCCCCTGCTACACTCACTGACGCACTATCCATAGCCTTTTTCGACAATGGCATCAGTGAAATTCCCTGCATACTAATGAAACAATGTGGACCGCGACGGTGCTTTGCAAATATGGTAACAAAATGGCCTAGGGAGAGGCTGCCCTTGACCTGCGGGGATAGAGATGCAAAGACATAGATAAGGAACATCCCAAGATCTATCTTGTTGCCCCGCTTGGCATGGTACAATACATGGAGGTCAATGGTGCTCACCCTATTAGCCTCTGGCTTCCCTTGCATATTCCAGCAAGAGAACCGCTGGAGTAAGCGTAGGGCTTTGCTCTTAATCTCTACTGTTTTGGCAGTTTGGCTATTATATCTATCCTTCCCCGTAAGTTCTTTCCAAATCACATGTTCGGTACCCAAGGGCCATACCATCCAATGTACCCTATAGCCATCAAAAAATCATTTATTTGTACCGAGGCCTATGTGTATGGGGTACCGAATAAGCGAAAAGAGATGTGAGAATTTTAAACTTCAACAACACTTAAGTTCACCATAAGGATAAACTCGTGCACCAAGGGGGGATACACCACTTCCCCTTTCCAAGCAAATCTCTCCCATCCCAAGGTACGTAAATAACCACTAAACTCATCAAATACTCCATTTTGACGGAGTGCATTCGCATCAAACAGTTTAAATGGAAGGATGGAACACTTACGTATGTTCTCATAACGTTTCACTTCAGCTGCATTCAGGAGAGGGAACGGACATAGGACGGCTCGGGAATGCTCTGGTAGTCATCCCAAATCAGACTGCTGTGCTACATCCCCATGCTCCTCGGGAGAATGAACCGAGGGGCCCTTTCCTTTATTAACACTGCGCTTCAACCTAAAAAGAAAAGAAAAAGTAATGGAAAATAGCAAAAAGAGAGAAGTAGGCAATAAGAACAAAGCTTAAAGGAAGAAAAGAAAAAACAAACAGCCCAACTAGGTGACAAAATGCAACTATAAAAGGCAAAAACAAATCGAGTGTCATAACAGAATAGTGCTAAGATCAAAGTGAAAAGCATATTAGAGACGACTTATACCAATATGTGATGAATAAATGTGATAATTACTATCCCCTTAGCAAGAAATAATATTACTTAATTTGCAACCCAACAGTTGCTTTATACAAACATCATATTGGAAGATCAATGCATCACGTTTAACATTGCCATAATCCCAAATGCAATTGTTTCTAACAATGGGAATAGACACTACAAACAACTTCCATCATCAGTTCAAACTAGTAAGTGATATCCCATTCTTGCTCTAATTGAATGGACAATGACATGTGCAATCGAATAGCTAGCATCTAAACAAAAGCATCACATCCCTAGTCAGGCTATTATGAACATATTCAATCAATTGCGTCACTAAATTCCAACTGCCCTTTCTCAATTCACACCTAAAAAACTCTACATCACTCTCTCTGAACGTATCAACCATGCATAAGGTAATCACAAATATTCATCACACCGCTAATTCAATTAATTCACAGTGAGGAAGTCACAAACAAAACTCAGGGCTTGACAATTGACAATAAACATACATTGAAATTTGCCGGAATTAAAAGGAAAGAGTTCATACCTGGGTCTCATGGTGCACTAGGTAGATAACGAAATCCCAAATCAACGCTTATGCACATCAAAGCCAAGAACAGAAATCAACAGCGCAGAAAGGATGAGGGAAGGTACAATGGAGGGAAAGAGAAAGCAAAAAGTGATGAAGAGAAGGATGACGAGAGACGAGGACCGGGAGAAAACGTAGAAGTTGATGGAAATCGAAAGAGAGAGATTCTGTGGGTGGGGTGCAGAACAAAACGAAGAAGACAAGAGGGGGAAAGTAAAATTGATTTATGGTTGACTTGTAATTTACTTCATTTTATTTCTTTTTATTTGTTTTTTTAAGTGGTACTCATCGAATACATAGGGTATTCGATGAATACCCATCCACTTTGAGTTCCAGTGGGGTTATTCGATAGGGTACTCATCGAATACACTGTCAAGTAACTCCATTGGAACTTCCAGAAGAGTTATTGGACTGGGTACTCGTCGAGTACCCTGTCGAAGAATAACTCCCTTGGAACTTTAGGGGGGTTGTACTCGACCAATACCCCTGTGTATTTGTCGAGTATAGTCACATTTTTTTTACTTTTTTTACTTACCTCGAATTCCATACTTTCCTTGATTTTTGATCCATTTTCACTCCTTATCCCGTGCAATTGAGTCCGACTAAACTAAGCAAAAACACACCACAAAAACTCATAACTAAAAAATGAAAAGAAATAATATATAACTTACAGGTGCTATGTTTATAGTCGGAATAGCTCGACTCTCTCCAACCATCATGCATCTTGGAGATGCATCGTCTCCTTTTCTCTAAACATGACTCCATGGAAATATTTCTTCAAACGGTGTCCATTTAACTTCTGTACCCCCTCAGGTGTCTCGATCTCCACCATCCCAGATGGGTATACCTTACAAACTTGAAATGGACCCATCCATCGACTTCTCAATTTTCCTGGAAAAAGCTTCAACCTAGAATTAAACAACAAAACAGAATCTCTGGGGTTAAAGTTTTTCTCCACTATCCGTTGGTAATGCCACTTCTTCGTCTTCTCCTTGTAAATTTTTGCGTTCTCATATGAACTGTGACAGAGCTCTTCCACCTCATTTAACTGCCTAAGTCGAAGATCACATGTAGCTTTAACATCAAAGTTCAAAAATTGTATAGCCCAAAATGCTATATGTTCTAACTCTACAGGTAAGTGACATGCCTTGCCAAAAACAAGATGGTATGGAGACATTCCTATAAGCGTTTTGTAGGCCGTCCTATAGGCCCATAATGCATCATCTAACTTGAGGCTCTAATCCTTTCTCAATGCATTCATCGTCTTTTCTAGGATTCGCTTAATTTCCCTATTTGTCACCTCAACTTGCCCACTAGTTTGAGGATGATAGGGTATAGCTACCTTATGGGTGACTCCATACCTACCCAACAGTGTCTCAAATGGTTTATTGCAAAAATGGGATCCCCTATCGCTTATAATAGCTTTAGGGGTCCCGAACCTTGCGAGAATGTTCTTTTCAAGGAAAATGAACTTGAGCACTGATTTGCCATCATTAGTAGGTAACTCCACCGCCTCTACCCATTTCGACACGTACCCAACCACTACCAAAATGTATTGGTTGGTATATGACATTAGGAACGACCCCATAAAGTCTATGCCCCAAACATAAAAGAGTTCACACACTAAGATGCCTTGTTGTGGAATTTCATTCTTTCTAGTGATATTCCCTACTCTTTGACAAGTGTCACAGGTTTTAATGTAGCTCTCAACATCCGCCTTCATGGTAGGCCAATAGAACCCGCTAGATAAAATTTTCCCTAATGTTCTCTCGGGTCCAAAATGGCCACCAGCCTCCCTATCATGGCATATTCTAATGACAGAAGTTGTTTCTGACTCAGGAATACACCGGCTAACTATATTGTCAGCAGCTAACTTAAACAAGAAGGGATCGTCCCAGAAATAATCCCTAGCATCATTCATAAATTCCTTGCACTGAAAAAAATGTTGAGTCCGGGGATAAAGTGTTACGTACTTTGTAGTTGGCAATGTCTGCAAACCACAGAGTCAAATTTACCATGCATAAGTGCTCGTCCAAAAATATGTCTCGGATGTCAACTTTATCTCCCGAATCCTCTTTCTTCATTGGCAATCTTGACAAGTGGTCGGCCACTATGTTCTCCACCCCTTTCTTGTCCTTGATCTCAACATCAAATTATTGCAGAAGCAAGATCCACCTGATTAATCTCGGCTTTGTATCCTATTTTGACAACAAATACCTCAAGGCAGCATGATCAGTGTAAACGATTACTTTCGACAACACAGGATACGATATAAACTTGTCAAGAGCAAACACTACTGTTAATAGTTCCTTTTCAGTAACAGAATAATTCAATTGTTCTCCATTCAATGTTCTGCTAGAATAATAGATTGGGCGGAAAACTTTGTCCACCAGCTGCCCTAAGCATGCACCTACTGCCAAATCACTTGCATCACACATTAATTCAAAAGGGAGGTCCCAATTTAGACTTACCATTATCGGTGCATTGATCAATTCCTGTTTCAGCTTATTAAATGCAAGTAAACATGAATCACTGAAATCAAACAACACATCCTTCTGAAGTAATTTTGTCAAAGGTTTCGCTATTTTTGAAAAATCTTTTATGAATCTCCTATAGAAACCTGCATGACCTAAACAACTTCTAACCATTTTAACCGAATTAGGTAGAGGTAACTTCTCAATTACCTTGATTTTAGCCCAATCGACCTGTATCCCCTTCCCCAAAATTTTGTGACCAAGTATAATACATTCATGCACCATAAATAGGTACTTCTCCCAACTAAGTGCCAAATTGGTGTCTTCACCGAAAATTCATCCATAAACACTTCCACCAAAAAATCAACCATAAAAACTTCCATAAACACTTCTACCGAAGAACCAAATCCAGATTATCAAGACAAGACTTAAATTTATGACCTACCACCGAAAAATCATCCATAAACACTTCCATAAAGTCTTCAATCATATCAACAAAAATCGCAAGCATGCATCTTTGGAAGGTGGCTGGTGCATTACATAGACCAAAGGGCATCCGCCTATATGCAAATGTCCCGTAAAGATATGTGAAAGTGGTTTTCTCTTGATCAAGAGGGTCCATGGGAATCTGCATATAGCCGGACAGCCTATTTAATGTGCAAAAATAATCATGACCAGCCATCCTTTCTAACATCTGATCGATAAATGGTAATGGAAAGTGGTCTTTCCGTGTGGCATTATTCAATTTTTTGTAATATATGCACATGCGCCACCCGTTCACCTCTCTAGTGGAACTAGTTCCCCTTTTTCATTTTCCATCACCGTTATACAACCCTTTTTAGGAACATAGTGTACTGGACTTACCCATTGACTATCAGAAATTGGAAAAATTATACCTGCGTCCAGCAACTTGATTACCTCTGCCTTGACTACTTCCTTCATATTAGGGTTTAGCCGCCTTTAAGGCTGCACACATGGGTTGGTTTCCTCTTCCAAATAGATTCGGTGTGTGCAGAAAGTCAGACTTTTCCCTTTATGTCATGAATCGTCCACCCGAAAGCTTCCTTGTGCTTTTTAAGCACTTAGACTAACTCCCTTTCCTGCTCACCTCTCAATAAAGAGGAAATAACAACAAGTAAATCTCTAGGGGGTTGAAGAAATACATATTTTATATTTTTGTGTAACTGTTTCAGCTCCAAAGACGGTGGCTCCTCCAAGGATGATTTGGGCACCAGCTTGACCTTATGATCCAATCGATCAAACCTACCCTTTATCCAACTGCAGTCCTCGTTTTCAACTGACACTTCTTGTTGTTCACTTTCCATCTCTCTATCGTCCTCCTACTGACTATCCTGTTCACTACTCAAATGCTCATGAATACACTTATCAGTAAATCAGATACAGAAACATAATTACAATTCACCCTATCTATTGGATATTTCATAGAATAGTAAACGTTAAAAGTTACCTCCTCATTATGTATTCTCAGAATCAACTTTCCTTCCTGGACATCAATAAGTGTGCGATCGGTGGCCAAAAATGGTTGCCCCAGAAGAAGTGGAACCGCATTATCCTCTTCCATATCTAGAACCACAAAATCAGCGGGAAATATGAATTTATCGACTTTTACCAAGACATCTTCCATGACTCCTTGTGGTCTAGCAATCGAGTGGTTAGCTAACTGCAAAGTCATATTGGTGGGCTTCGGATCCCCTAACCCATGCTTCCGAAATATCAATAGAGGCATCAAATTAATGCTGGCTCCCAAGTCACATAGGGCATTTGCAATCTTTAAATTCCCTATGCGACATGGGATAGTGAAACTCCCCCTATCCTTCAATTTTAGTGGAAGCTTGTTGCTTATAATCGCTGAACATTCCTCCGTTAGCACCACCACTTCATTTTCTCCCAGCTTTCTTTTCCCGGTACGTAATTCCTTGAAAAATTTCTCATAAGTAGGCATTTCCTGTAATGCTTCAATCAAAGGCAAATTAAACTCTACTTTCTTAAATATATCAAGGAATTTAGAATACTTCTCATCCAGTTTATCTTTCTTTACCCTTTGAGGAACAGGTAATTTAGGAACATAAGTTCTAACTGTATCAAAAGTATTCTCATTTTTTTCATCAACAGAATCAAAAGAATTACCATAATTTTTAGAATTTAAAATTTCAGATTGTGACACGGAATCACGTACCTTTTCCAAAATCACCACTTACCTGTGGAGGTGGAGTTTGACCCCTGGTTATAGAACTAGACGACTCCACCTGCTTTCTACTCGTTTATGTAACAACTTTGGTCGTCTCCCTTGGGTTTCTATTGGGGTTCAGTTCTGTAGTACTCGGGAGACTGCCTGAAGGCCTTTCCTACCTTTCTTTATTCATCTGAGCCACCTGATTACCTAGATCCCTGCAATATGCCTCTGTATCCGCGAATCTAATAGATGTCTCCGAAATGTTGGATGAGATGTCTTTTAACATATTCATCATGCTCTCATCATGATTCGGAGGTGGAGCAGGCAATGCTAGATGCTGGTTATAAGTGAGTGCCGGGGCCTTACCTAACCCCTGGTTTTGGTGCTCGGAATAGAACTTAGAAGGGGGTTTCAACACATTTTGGTTATTAGAATAGGACATGTTTGGGTGTGGAAACCGCCTTCCATAGTTAGAATTATTATTAAATGAACTATTGTAGGAGTTTGTGTTATTATACCTGTAATTACCTCCTGCAATGTTTGCACTTTTTGATCCGTCTAGGAAAACATTTCGCTCCCTTGGCACTCGTGGCTCGGATGGTTACCTTCGCATATTACACACATAGCTGCCCATTGCATCTTTAATGAACTCAATTCCGCTATCATTAGATCCATCTTTCGACTCATATCAACCACAGCGGCGTTGGGCTGTCCCGCGGAGGCTATATGCACATCTCTTCTGGTTGGTGCATCCTCCAACCATATAGTACTTCTCCTGGCCATGCTTTCCATCAATGGTTCAGCTTCCTCTGCTAACAACTTGAACATATCCCCACCTGTAGAAGAATCAACCTGTGCACGGTTAGCTACAGTTAAACCAT
>CAOJCR012379363.1:0-11339 GCA_948330485.1 Euphorbia neoarborescens | reverse complement strand
TCCAAATGCCAATCCAACTTAATAACTATGTTTTATCACTTTAAACATACTTGAAAACACTTTATATTCACATCCCCGAGCATCAAAAACATAACTTAGCTTAATTCCTTATTATGAGTACCCTAGCTCGGTTTTACACTTAACACCAAATTCTTACTTTTTGGGTCAAAACTCCTCTTAATATTACCTTTCATATCCTATCATGGCTCATTCATCATCTTATCACTACTATCCTTATCAATCCTGGGTCGGAATGTAACACAGTCCCTCATACTCGAGGTGCTACTAGCCGAGTAGCTTGCTTGAGTACGGGGAAAAATATGCATTTTTCTCTTTTTTTTATTCGAAAATCAAATAGAAGAGCAAAAGTATCTCGAGTAATCTGGATTTCAAACTTTAATGATTTTATAGTGGTGAAATCATTTTATGCCATATCAATATGTAATCCGGACTTTTTGTCCCCTTAGTCTATTTAGTCCATTTTATGTCCTTTTTAATCCGGTTTTAGGTCCATTTGTTCGATTTTTTCCATTTAGTCTGGTTTGTTTGAGAGTTCTCCAAAATAGCAAAGGTAGCTCCCAAATAGTCCAAAAAGTGTGAAAAGGTTAATATTTATCCATTTTTCCAAAGATATTTCCGCTCTTCCACTCAAAGTTGGATTTTTACTTAGTTACATTTTTTTTATAACCGAAATATGTAAACTAACTTAAATATATAGAAATGAGATATTTACATGGAAAAAGTAAAGAAAATAAGGGGTTTGGGGATCAGGACTACCTTCCTGATGAGTATTCCACAAGTTGAAAGTCAGAAGCGAAGTTTACTCCAATGAGCTCCCCTAAACTCCAAATTCCCAAATCAAGCTTTTCCTTTCCAAAGTTGTGAGCTTCCTAAAGTTCAAGAGCCAAAAGTGTTTTTTTAGTGAATGTTTTGTGTTTTAGTGTTTGGAAAAGGCGAAAGAGAGAAAGAAAGTGTGAAAGAAAAGATGAAAGGCTGATAAAAATTGTGATGGAAGAAGATGGTGAGGAGGAACCATGGAAGAAGATGAAGGAGATGAGCTAGAAAAATGTGAGAGCTTTTCTTTTCTTCTCTCCTTTGTGTCAAAAATTATCCTCCTTTTTCCAAGTGAGGAAAAAATCACTTTTATGTGACATGAATGCATTTTTTGACGCACAAATTAGGGATATCCAAGTGAATTACCATTAGTTTTGTACCTTATGTCAAGTTGCCACCTTTTCTTTTTTTTTAATAGAACCAAATCTAAATTTGGTAAAAATAAGAGATTAGTTATTTTATTTTATTCTAAAAATATGATAGGAAAATATGATTTTATAACTTAAAAGAATTCATTTTTTTGTCCATCTTTTTTGAACAAACACTAACTTGTTTTTTGGCTAAAGAAAATGTGGGCTTTAAATATGATTGAGCTCGGTTAGGGTTTGAGCCCACACATTTAAAATTGGGTTATCCTGATGAAATTGTTCAAGAAGCACTTGATTCGGATTTTTTAGTGTGGGTAACAGAGTCCTCGGCTTTTCTTTTAATCAACACAAATGAATATCGAAAATGAGAAAAAGTATCGGTAAATGCCAGCTTCATCATTGTCTTGGGATAAAAATCTCATGCTCGTAGTTGCCCCTCGTACGACTAGATTCATTAACTTAATATAGGAACACGATAGTAAGCGTGGGGAATACTTTCCTTTGTCACCATGGCACCTGAAGCTTGGCCCATTAGAGAAGAGTCATTGTTGTGTTGTACTCCTGGACCTACACAAAGTATGCTATGATGAAGGTGTGAAGTGATTTCATTATTTAATCGATTATTGTTTAAATAAAAAAATTTTCCCTTCGATTAAGGATGAAAGCGCAGGGTGAAATGCATGAAATAATGTGCTACATTTGACTCCAGATTTAATAACTATGGTGAATGGCGATATCAAGGATTCTACATATCCCTAGACGAACTGTGCTACAAATGCACAATGTTTTTACAGCCCATGAAAATGGAGGAGTCTTTTCTCACTAGAGGTCCAAGTTTTTATTAAACTTTGATGAGGTTTACTCTCGTGGAGAGAGAATGGTACCTGGGACGGTTGGATATCCCAAGGTAAAGTGAGAAATACCAAATGCGCATTATTTTTGGTACACTCAGTGACATAGCAAAAGAGACCTGACAACCTTGATCCTTAAACTATAGTTATTTTGAGAATCAAGAGATAGAGGTGGGTTGACCGACCAACTCATGGGTCCGAAGCAAATAATATGGATCGATTAATCCCAATAGAATTAGAATAATGAATAAACAAACATCAAGCAAAGCTCGATGCCTGGGGACTCTATGAAGGTATGCCTAGCCACAATGGGTCTGTAGTAAGAAAGTTAGGTAATTTAAGATTTGCTTTAGCCAATTCGTGGGCTAAAAGCAGAAAGGCAGATTGCCTAACTTCTAAGGAGTTATGAAAATAAACAACTAGATTTATCAAATAAGATTCGGTCTCTGAAAACTCAATGGTGGTACGCTTGACCGCATTGTGTTCGTGGTAAGAAATTGGAGAAGACCTGATTGCTTTAGCTGAGTAATGGGCTAAAATCTAACAGGGCAGATTGCCTAACTTCTAAGGAGTTAAGACAACAAACAACCAAATTTATCGGACAGGGTCCGGTCTCTAGGGACTCAATGGAGGTACGCCCAACCATGATAGGTTCGTGGAATGAAATTTGAGAAGACTAGATAAGATTGAAGAATTGAGGTTTTTATCACACGATCGATAATTTTGAAAACAAAATTTTTTTCCTCTTCGATTGATGATAAAAATGAGATGAAAATATGCATATGATAATATGAGATGCATATTCATGCATGTTTAAATGCATGTATGTGTATGCGCATCATTTTACACTTGTTTGTGTTGATTTTCAACATTAAGCCTAACAGCTTGAACTAGTCTGGCTGAGTCTAGGCCTTGATACCTAGTGATGAAGGATTAGATCAATGCCTTAAGAGGACTGGGAGACTGTCATCGAGACTTATATCAAGATACCGAGGGCGACTAACTGGATAATGAGAAAGGGCCACCTTCACACTGTGCCTTGGATTTCACTTTGCCTTATGACATACCAAAAATTGGCTTCTTGTGTAAATTGATTTTGAAGTCTCTAAGCAGGTAACATGTCATGTGGGGGTTGATAGCCCTGCATTGTGTCGGCTTTTTATACAAGGTGCGACAAAAACCATGAGGTGACTCATCTTGAGTCAAGAATGAAATTGTGTCTATTTAGGGGTTGTGTAAATGACATGCCCCTGCCTGAAGGGAGAATAAAAGGTTTGAGGAGTCATGTAAATGACATGCCTCCTTGTTGAAGAGAGAATAAAAGGTTTTAGGAGTCATGTAAATGACATGTCTCCAGGTGTGTGATAAAGAAAGACTTTTAGAAGTCATATATATGACATGCTCCTAGGTTTGGGATAGAAGAAGGGATTTCCGAGGTCATATGGTAACATGCCCTTAGGTTTGTGATAGAAGAAGGGATTTTAGAGGTCATGTAGATGACATGCCCCTAGGAATATGTGAGCATCGTAAGATTTAACATGAAACAAATGTATTTCATAACCTTTAATGCAAGCTTAAATGCACAATTGTTAAATGGATTATTCTTATTCATGCATTATTGTATTCATGTAATATTTAAAGTGCACAATGTCGTATTGATGAGCTTAATCTAAACTTTAAATAAGGAAAATATGGCATATCATCCCCCGATGTCAAATGTCCTTTGTGGTTTTCCATCTGATGTCTCTCACCTCACTTTATTTTGTTATTGTTGTATTTTTTTTTCATGAGTAAGGGATTCCTCTGACTTTGATGCCTCTTTCTTGGAGGATTGGGTCTGGATGACCGTAGATGGCTTCTTTTGGACTTTTTTACCAATGTCGAGACTCTGCCATGGCATTTCATTGAGATCATTTTAATTACCATACTGGTTTGATAGGGTGGAAAAGCATGGTGCTACTTCGATTCTGGCCAAAGCGTTGTAGAATGAATTTTCTTAACCTTGCATCACAACTTTCACAGTCGAGAGCATTTCCTCTAAGGTAGTAAATCAAGTGTGCATGCTCATCTCCCTTGGATCAGTATTGCCCCTATGGATGATCTTCTACTATTAAATAAATGGGTTTGAGGGTTCTATCGGTTCAGGACATTGAAGGGTTGATGTGTCCGTGGGACAAGTTTTGATTTAACCATCGGTGATTTGGTTTATGGGAAAAAGGTTTCGATTTAATCTATGATTTTTTTTGTTGAAATCTTGATGGACTTGGTCTTTAATCAGGGCCCGAGAATTCCTAAATATTCATTATCCAGGATGTAGGGGCAAACCATATCCCAAGAAGTTGACCATGAACTGATCTAGTACCTTTGCATGATGATCATGAGTGTCATATCTCCATAGTATGCAATCGATGTTTACCTATGTCGTTATAGCCCTTTGAAATGTCGCCCCATCCTATCTCATCTTAGAGTGGGGTGCCACCATTTCTTTTTCTTTGGTGAGAGTGGATATTTTTTTGGACCCCATACCCCATAACTCCTATGTGCCTTCTTGGATGTTAGAAAGATCTCTTCCCTTTTATTTTTGTTATTATTTCTCTTTTTTCCTTAGGGGTTAAGTCAAGTGATAGATGTATCATTTGACTCACTCCAAGTTTTGAGGTTAATCTCATGCAATGATGCATTATGAATCTTAACATATTGGATAAATAGTTAAATGAATGACAAAAGAAAAAACACATCACACAAAAGAAAGAAAAACAAGTTTATCATTGACCTCGGTGCCTTCCTTTATCAATCGTTGGATGGAATTGTGGAGAGTGGTGCATTCAGTAGTCTTGTACCCTACAGTCATATGATAGAGGCAAAAGTTATCCTTATCTGCTTCAGAGAGAGCCACATATGGTTTTAGATTCTGTAGCAAACTCGTATTCCTACACTTTGCAAAGAGCTTATTTAAAGGGATCTTCCATGGGTTAACCCTTTTTTGAGACTGTGTAGGAGGACTAGATGATGCAGCTAGAATGTCAGCTACTTGAACTGACGACTAACTTTGATAAGAAGAAGAAGTCCTGCTGGGATTTCCCTCTTTGGAGTTGGATGTGAAGTTTTTCTTGAAGCCCAAAAATGTTGCTGCTTTTGGGCTACCTCATATCGTTCCACTTTTTTTGCCATAGTGAGCACATCTATATAGTTATGGAAGGTGAGCTATTTCATCTCCCTCCTGTAGACTTCCAGACTCCCATCTATTAGCTTTACAATCAGCTCCTTCTTTTGTGGCTTCACAGTCATATTGTTTAGGGTGTCACGCCACCTCTAATAGTAGCTTTCAAACCCTTCAATTTGTCTCTGTTTGATTGCCTCAAAGTCTTCTACCATTGTCTTCTTTTCAACATTATAGGTATAGAATTCAATGAACTCAACAGCCAAGCTCTTCCAATCTATTCTGATGTGCAGGGGAAATGCATTATACCAGTTGACAGCACACTTCCAAGGTGGTTGGAAAGAGACGAGCTATTTGGTTAACTGTCGGACCAGCCATTGAGAGTGCAGTGAAATTCTAATTGACATGGGCGGTTGGTGATCCCTTGTCATTAAAAGGAGGGAATCTAGGCATGGAAAATCCTTTTGGGAACCTCTCAACCTCACTGACCATGAGATCTTTAGATTCCACGTAGGCAGGCTTCTCTTCTCTAGTTTCTTCATCACCATGGTCATAAATTTTGCCATGCCCTCATTTTATTTCCGCAATTATTCAGCTACTTCTTCTTGAATGTTATGTACAGCCTGAGCAGGGGGGAAGTATTCATCATCATTAATAACCACGACCTTTCCAGCCCTCTGGCCCCTTCTGGTTCCCTCCACATAGCCTAATTCATCTGCTCTCCCTGGCTTCTGTGCCCTTGCGGCTTGTTGGTGCGCTTATTTCTTATGCATAAATCATGCAATGGTCGATCATTCATATTCTCATATGTAGTTGATCTTTCATAACATAATCCACACACCAATATAAGTATACAGGTCATACAAGTAATATAAAATAGATTTTAAGTCCGAGTATTGATCCCACGAGGAAAAACGTACAAAGTAGGCATACACACTCATATTTTCTGTTTATAGTAATCTAAAAGTGGATTGTTTAATGTGAACTCTACATCAACTCATGAAAGCACAAGAGTAATTTAAATGCAAACCATAATCTGTTAAGGAGAATTTGATCATTTATTATTTTCTATATATTAATCTCATAAACCAATTGTTATTACTTGCAATTTATATGCACGAATAAATATCACTCTTCGATTATTATAGCAATTTAAACATCGGATTAAGTATGATTAACTTAACAAAATTCATGCAAGAATCAAACATGTAATACTCTATGTCTTTTGATTATTACAACATATAATATCACAAATCATTTTCCATGCATTTAAACATTCATGCATAATATTATTGTTGTCTTCCCAAACAAACATCAAAACTCATCTTAATTCGAGATACAGTTAGTGCTTATTAACTCAATATGTATATCTAGCATTTAAACCAAGAATTAAACAAAGAATTATCAAATAACAACAATAGATTCCATCTTATTTCCAGAATAATCATTTTTAGAGATTAACACACATAATTAAGAACTCTTGCAACAAAACTCTAACATTCAATCAAGATAATGGTTATCAAGCATTATAGAGATTGCCCAATGGAATTTGTCACCACTCCGGGGAATTTTATGCAAGAAAATTAACAAAATACAATAGTATGTTTAACTATTTCCAAAACGGAATAATGGAAAACATAGAAATACCATGGAAAGGATTACAACTCTTTATGGAGTTGTAAGCCATTCCTATACAAGAAGGATGCTTTCACTGAGTGGAGAGGCATCTTTTTACTCCTATGGATGTCTGAATTGCTGTAGAATTCATCCCTTTAGAGTCTCTCTCTCTAGAACTTATCTTTCTTGTATAGAATGTTCTCTCTCTCGAAAAATCTTTTCTAAAATGATGAGTTTGATGGCTTTTTATAGAGTTTAACGATAGTTATATTGCGTTTTAATTGGTTCCAAGAGGCTGGGATGTGTTGGGATTGGTTTAGAGTGGATAAACATTAATTCAGAAGGAAAAAGAAGGGAGAACGATGGCTATTTCAAGTATATATTGGTTTGTAACGGTCTAAAAATCGAGTAGGTCATGATCGCGATATAGGGGTCACGATCGCGACACGCCTAGTGTTCTTTAGGGATGGCTTGCATGATTGGGTCGCGATCACAACATAAGGGGGTCGCGATCACGACAGAACCCTATCCATCAACCCTTAATTTTTCACTTTTGCTCGTTTTTCATCCATAATTCGTCCTGTTTGTCTCGATCCTTCATAAATGTCCCTTTAACAACATTGGTCTTCAAAAACCTGAAACCTGCACATTCTCACACAAAATATTTGTTAAATACACATATTTTATGCTTGTTCTGTATGCCAAATTCGTGTGATTTACACATCGTACCACTTGTGCCTAAGCTACCATGGTAGAGGAAACATGACACCTAATGATCTCAGTAAATTTTGCAGAATTCATAAAATCTACCATTTCTCTAGCTGACATAGCCATCTCTTTAACCTGACCCCGATTCTGAATTTTGACTTAACGCTGATTAATGTCGACATTACTCCCTTTATCCTTTTCCTCAAGCTGGTTTGGGTTCTGAATATCCATTCCTATTTAGAGTACACTGAAATCACAACAGACAAATGTAGATGCAGATTCCTCAAGTGAGGTTGAACCATATTGCCTAAATGTATGGAGTGGTGTCCCAAGTGAAGAATGAGTGAGGCATGGTAGAAATATGCATAGGATGCCATGAATGTGCAACAATTATACTATTTGTGAGAGTGATCGACTCTTCACAATCCTAGGAGGGGTGTATGAATTGGTGGGTAGACAGGCTACCGACGCTTTGTCGACCGAGTCTACATTCAGGTACAAATTAATGTCTTAGGAACCCAACATGTTCCAAAAGGGGTCAGTCGTGTTAAATGACATCACTCACGCTTGACAGTTGCCTTTGATTACTAAGGGCTTTATTTCAATTCCCATTCCAGGGGACTTACATCGGTGATATAAAGCTTTGGGTTTAAGACGGATGCCATGCAGTTGGACCTATAATCTTCATCACTAAATCTTAGGGATTTACCAATTGCCGAGCTATTATTGGGACTTACATTGGTACCCTCTAAAGCTAAAGTACCACCAAATAAAATACGATATGGAACTCGGGGCCGCCAAGTCCATTCGGCATGTCAATATACCCAACTCATACAACAAACATAAGAGCAGCACCTAACCCAAGGCTAGGGTATCAGGTTGCAAACCATGGGTGGAACAAGGCTCTAAAAAAGAAGGTATGTCCAAATGATAACGGCTTTTGGGTACATTGATAGAACCCTAGCCTTTGTGAGTAAAATGGGACTTGGTCCAAAATAATAAGGTGTTTGGGGATATTAATAGAACCCTAGCCTGTGCGAATGAAATGGGACTTGGCCCAGATTAATAAAGGCATCTTGGGAACATTGATAGAATCCTAGCCTATATGAATGAAATGGGACTCGGCCTAGATTGATAAAGGCATTTGGGGATATTGTAGAACTCTAGCCTATAAGTGAAATAGAATTGATGCCATGATGTGCAATCATAAGAAAAATGATGCATGGCTACAACAAAAGGGTTAGTGAAATGAAAAATGGATAATGCATGCTATGCCATACCCTAAATATGCATGGTTGTGTTACAAGTGTTAATGTAATTCCCATATATGAATGACTCATGGGAAAATTTGAGGCTCATCAGATGATAATGTTTTAGATGTATGACAATGTAGCTACATCCTAAAAGGTATGAGCTGGTTGGACAAAATGGTGGGTTGTTTAGAATGTGAAATGTGATAATTAATCTTATGCATGAATATGATGTTGAGTTAAGGTACAAACAAGACACAAGATGTCTACCAACGGACGAGGACGGGCATATTTAGGAACATATATATACGATCACAAATAAATGTTAAGAAATAGTCATGCTATCTATTTATTAGAAAATGTACTTACTTGGGTAACATCGAAAGATGTATACCAAAGATGGTGAAAAATGCATATCGGGGATGCATGGGTTAGTTTGAGTTAGTTGCTAGAAGTTGGAATATGAGAGCTTGTGACTATGTCCTAAGGATTTGCCCTATCGTAGGAGAAATCTGATGAAGGCTATAATCTAACTCGTGTAGACTCCTGAGTGTATGAGGTGACTTCCATATGCAGGTGGAAAGCAATTCCATAGAGTTTGGATAAACCAATACATGAGAGAGGCTAAGAATATACGACAGGTAAGCCGAAAGGCTTCGATACTCTCGATGCCCCTAGATGCCTAAGGGTTCAAGGAAATATGACCTATATATTCATGAAGTGACCGTGTTACAAAGCGATATGGTGTAACCCCTAGATTATGCCTATTGTTGAACATGTAATGAACAAGGGCCTAATATTGGCCGTGAAGGAAGACGTAGTAGTGCCTATCAAAGTATGATGTGGTATGATCCAGGATATGGCACTACTTCATGAGGTGTGATATGAAATTATGTCTTGGTTCATGACAAGGCATTTCATGATGAATGATATGAAGTTGCATGATGACAGTGATTGATGTGACATCATATGGTATGGATGTGAGGGAATCCTATATGATGTATGACATGTAATCATGTTATATAGACAATATGCCATTATGTGTTAAAGATGAATGACATGGCATCAGATTGATTATGAATGACATAACCTTGTACGGCGTGAATGATATAACATTAGGTGATGATGTGTCATATGGAATCATATTATGCATGACATGGCACTACGCATAACATTACTTATGACATAACATTATATGACATGGTATGAATCAGGTGGTATGAATGACATAATATCATATGGTTTGAATGGCATGGCATCATTGGTGTAAATGACATGGCATTTGGTGTATGACATTCCATTATGTTGTGATGTGTGACATGGCATCATATTGATGATGAATATTATGACATTGCATGGTAATATGTGATATGGCGTCGTATGGTGATGTATGATATGGCATCATTTGATATGATTGACATGGCATTATGTGTTGAAGGTAAATGACATGGCATCATGTGAGATCAATAATGTGCCATCATGTGTTGAAGCTGAACAATATAGCATCATGTATGATGTATGGTAAGGCATCAAGTGGTATGAATGACATGGCATTATGTGTTGGCGATTAATGACATAATATTATACGGTATGAATGAAGTGGCATCCTTAGTATGAATTACCTGGCATTTGGTGTATGACATGGCATGACATCAAGCATGACATACCATTTTTGGGATGATACGTGACATGGCATTGTATGATAAATGACCATGTCATCATATGGTCACGCATGACATGGCATAGGATATGTTGATGATGTATGGCATGACACATTATGCATGACATGGCATAAAATATTTTGATGATGCATGGTAAGGCATTGTGCATAACAAGGCATCACAATACGTATTGATGGTCCATGATATGGCATTATGCATAGCATGGCATCGTGTGTGATATATGACATATCGTTGTGCATTGATACATGATAGACAGGCTGTGATGTACAGACAAACTCGATAATGCAACGCAGGCTCTTGATTAGAAAAGTGATGGGATCAGGCATGTAACATGTACGAAAGTAACCTATATGCATAACTGTGTTGATGGGTGATCAAGCAGTGTTGATGATCATATGGAAATGAGACTAAGGTCTAGACAGGTGCATATTATTACATTTAGAAATATAAACGTACATAAAAAGAATCAAACAGCATACGAGAACGGTCCTATGTTTCGATGTAGGTCGGTGCGTCTCTAACATTCCTAGGAGGGGTTTCTTTACCATTGATGTGGACATGGAAAAGGTAGAGATAATAGATTAATTTTTTACATTTTGGAAACCTAAAGGAAGTTGATACGACCTCTATATGCAGGAAAGTCATGTACGGGTAGCAAAGGCGGATCCCATAGCAAAATATATCATCTTTCTCTCCCCAAATAGGTTGGAATAAGAAGATTAAGAACAAGGCTATCGGTGGCTTCCCAACAGGTGCCCTTGTGAGTTTGCGGTCATATAGACACACTTTCTTGAGAGAGCCAAGGTAGCTATAGTGGTCTTAGCTGTTGGTGATTGGATTCAGGCCCAGAAACTCAACAGGCACGGCGG
>CAOJCR012377239.1:0-11642 GCA_948330485.1 Euphorbia neoarborescens | reverse complement strand
TTCATTTAAAAAAATAAACTCTTTATTTTATTTCTTATAAAACTAATTTTAAAATTTATTCAAATGGAGAATGGAGATCCCCGTGGGGATAGAAAAAACCGTGGGGGATAGGGATGGGGCTAAATTTTTTCCTGCCACCCTCATGGAGATGGGGATTTCCGGCTAGTAGCGGGGATGGGGATTCCCTGCTAGTGGCATTCTCCGTCCCTGCCCCACCCTACGATCATCCCTAATACGGGTAGCATACATAAGAGAGGAACTAGACCCTTTAGGTTTGAAGCCATGTGGCTTCAAGAAGAAAATTATGGAATGGTTATTAAAGAGGCCTGGGAATCAGGGGGGAATCATTGTGGCGTCCTCAGTCAAATCACAGCCTGTGCATCCTCATTGAGCAAGTGGAACAAGGAACACTTCGATCATGTTGGCAAACGGTTGAAGAAGCTGCAGGAGGAATTATACTATTGGCAGACGACTAGTTGGCACCAGAACAGCAAGGAGATGAAAAAAAAACAATTGAGGGGAAAATAGTGGCACTTCAAGAGAAAGAGGAAATTATGTGGAGATAGAGATCTAGGGATCGTTGGCTAAAAGAAGGGGACCGGAATACATCATTTTTCCACAACAAAGCCAATATTAAAAGAAAGGTAAACACCATTACTCAGTTGAGGGATGATGCAGGGACGGTGAGTAGAGATGAAGAAGGCTGCCAAAGGATAATAGAAAGCTATTTTGCTGAGCTTTTCACTTTTGTCATCCAAATTTACAAAACTTCCTATATGGATGTGTATCGAGAAATCTGTTGCATGATGATAGGACCTAGCTTTGGAAACAATTTAAAGAAGAGGAAGTTAGTGCTACACTTCAACAATTCGGTAATTTTAAGGCTCCATGGCCTGATGGAATGCCAGCTGGGTTTTGTAAAGCGCATTGGGATATTATAGGGAAGGAGGTGACACAACTAGTGCTCCAAGTACTGATGGAGGCAGCTTACCTCTAGGTATGAATCATACACTCATTATTCTTATCCCTAAGACTAGAAATCCCATCTGCATCAAGGACTTTAGGCCCATCAGTTTATGCAATGTTATCTATAAGTTAGTGTCTAAATGTCTAGCAAACGGTATGAAATTTGTGCTGAACTCAGTGATAAACCAAACCCAGAGTGCCTTTGTCCCCAATAGACTCATAACTGACAATGCACTAATTGCTTTCGAGATCTTCCATGCGATGAAGAACAATATTTCCAAAAAAAAGGATCTATGTGCACTTAAATTAGACATGAATAAAGCCTTTGACAAAGTAGAATGGAGTTTTGTTGAATTAATGATGAGACTCATGGGGTTTCTTGAGAACTTTATTGCAGTCACAATGTCTTGTGTTTCTTCTGTGCCCTTTTCATTTGTTATAAATGGGGTTATGAAAAGTCATTTGCAACGAAACTGTGGTCTCCGCTAAGGAGGTCCTATGTCTCCCTATTTGTTTTTTATATGTGCACAATGTTTATCAGTAGTGATTAGGAGAGAAGAATCACAAGGATTACTTAACGGAGCAAGAATCTATCCATCTGGGCCAGTTATATCCCATCTCATTTTCGCTGATGAATCCATGCTCTGTTTCCAGGCAAATCCTGTTGAATGTGGTGCTATTATGGAAATTTTACACCGGTATGAATCAGTGTCAGGACAAGCGATCAACCTTGGGAAATCAGAAGTTATTTCAATAAAGGGGTCCCGACACAAATGCGAGACAACATCATCAACTTACTCAAGGTTCGAGAAGTTGGGGTCTGGCCGAGATATTTGGGGTTGCCCACTCTAATTGGAAAGGCAAAAAAAGAAGTACTTAATTTTTTGAAGGATAGTATCCTAAAGAAGGTTAAGGGCTGGAAGGATAAACTGCCATCCAGAGCAGGCAAGGAAGTCCTCATCAAAGCTATCGCACAGGCAGTTCCACAATATGTAATGAGCTGCTTTATACTTCATGTTTCTTTCTACGATGACATTCAATAAATCATTTCAAGGTTCTGGTGTGGTTCATTCGGGAAAGAGAGAAGCATTCATTAGAGAAAATGGAGTGCTCTATGCATGCCTAAGAAAGAGGGTGGTTTGGGATTCAGACATCTTCATTCTTTTACCAAGGCGCTCCTAACAAAACAGCTATGGCACTTTGTTGACAAGCCACAATCACTTTGTGCATCCCTCTTTCGAGCTAAATACTTTACACATGGTGATATATTCAAGGCTGTAGCATCTTCGGGAGATAGCTATGTTTGGAGAAGCTTAATTGAGGCAAAATATTTAATGAAAGATTGTTGTTGTTGGAGAATAAGCACCGGGGATAATATCAGCATAATGAGGAGTAATTGGTTGGAAGAAGCTCCATGTGTCAGGCCTCTATCTCTATGAAACCCGCCCCCATCTGACTAAGTTAGCTGCCTTATTAATCAAACCCTCAGAAAATAGGACTCTAACCTTATGGAACACTGTTTCTTCCGAGATAAGGCTAGCCTAATCAAGATGCTCCCTCTTAGCTGGTATCTAAGAGAGGACTCCTTCTTCTGGCGATTCACAAAAAATGGGATATATACAATTAAGTTTGGATATTACATAGCACTCAGTCGCTACCTGCTAAGTCAATCACTTTCATCCTCCTCCCTCAGTTCGCTCTCATTATGGAAGCTATTATGGAATAATCCGGTCCAACGAAGGTATTACACTGTGTGTGTAGCGTAATAATGGAATTCTTACCATATGGGGAATCTCTATAGAAGAAACACATTCCAGCAACCCACTACTTCGTCTTTTGCCACAAAGAAGAGGACTCATTGCTTCATATCTTCAGAGACTGTAAGGAAGCCAGGAATCTATGGAATAAACTTACCTTAAGCCGAAAGGTATACAAAGAGGGGGGCGAGACGAGTAAGGAATGGATTTGAGGGGTCTATAATTTACTACCTAAGGCTGAACTGGTGCTATTTTTTTCAGGAATTTGGGTATGGTGGTGGGAGCACAACCGGGTGGTGCATGGCAATAAAAGGATCAACTGGATCAAATTGGCAGCTGTTGCATATGGAGCATTGATAGAAGAATCTACTACAACGACAGCTATTTCTCCACCTTGGCCGAAACAGCCTCGACAGTGCTGGCAGATCCCCCAACCCTTCTTCGGTGAAACTAAATGTTGATACCTCCTTTCGAGACCCCACGACTGATAGTTTTGCTGGGTTTGTCATCCGTGATGTGCAGGGTCAAGTTTTGTTACTTGGTGCAATCCCGCTCGGGAAATGCTCATCAGCCCTTCGGGCCAAACTTGTTGCTATCTCTAAAAGCTTAGCTGTAATAGCAAGGGTCGGTTTCAATCGAGTGATAGTGGCATCGGATCACTACAAGAAAACAATGAGTTAACAACCACCAATATCAACCATAGATTGTTGTGGTTGCAAAAGAACAACCCCTTGCAACCACAGTGGTTGTAAATCCAAAAAATATTGACTAAACATGCGTTTGCAATCACAACTGGTTGCTATTGCATCACATGTTGGTTGCTGTGTAATAGCAACAAGCTAATTAGCAACCACAACTGTAGTTGCTAACGTAAAAAAATTGGTTGCTAATATGCGATAGCAACTAATTTTGTGGTTGCTAACTCGCTGTTTTCTTGTAGTGGATAATTTCCCTACGTTGAAGCTCTACAATCAGGGTGATCAGGACCGCAGTTATCTTGGACTAATAGTTGAAGACGTTGAGCATATTGCTCAGCTTTTTGAAGATATTTCTTTTGTTCATGAGGGAAGCCAAACAAATACTGTTGCACACAGTTTAGTTATTTGGGGGCGGAATGCAAGTTGGATTAGAACTTTTGATCATGATTTCCCTCTCTACTATCTACCTTGTATTGATCACGATTTGAAGTTTCATCTTAATCAATGAAAGGTTTATTGTTGATAAAAAAAAAGCCATTTTCTCATTTCCTGAATTGAAAAATCATACTGATATACTTAGCCAACAAAGGTCTTGGATTTTGTTTTTATGTGGATGGATTCAAGTCACGTGAAATGATTGCAGTAATTATTAAAATAAAATGTAGAGTTTATATAAACAAAAAAAAGACAGTATCAAAGAGTTAAAATTATATTAAATAAAATATATAGAATAAGATTAAAACAATGAATATAATCTTGTAATAATAAATATTAGGAATAATTATAAAAAAAAAATTTATGGTTTATTTTTTTATAAATAAAAATCTGTGATTTAGTTTGTTACAAATAAAACCCTAAAGTTATATTTTTTTTACAAATAAAACATTGTATTTAGTTTATTATAAATAAAACTATGTGATCATTTTTTTCTTGCAAGTACAAAATGATGATATAACTTCTGACGTGACAGAATTTTATTTGTAAAATAGGTAAATTACAGGATTTTGTTTGTAACAAACTAAACCGCAATATTTTATTTGTAGAAAATTTAATCTCAGAGTTTTATTTGAAATAAACTAAGATAATTCCTAAATATTATTATACATATTAACTTTTTTTATTAAAGATTCTTGGAAACAATAAAGCATATAGTTTTATTATTGCAAAAATTGCAATTTACATAAACTGAAGTCTCCACATATTCCTTAAAACAAAGATTCCTTGAGATAATTAGTAGTAATTAATTAACCCTAAGCAATATATAATTTGAGTAATTGATAGCCCTTTTCTTCAATCTGCCTCCGAACTCTAAATTTAGGAAAGTAGTATGAATTAATTAGCATCATACTATAGCAAGTAGGAACCCTAACCATTCCCTCATTTACTATTTCTTTATATATCTTTACATGTCTTTAATTACATGAAGTTCGTTAAAAGGTTCTGGATCACATAAATTATAAATTATAAATTATAATTCCTATAGGCCCCAAAACTTATTGAAATTGTATATTTTATAGCTGTCAATGTTTTTGGACATAAATAGTTTCAAATTCTTATTAAAGTAGAAAAAAACCTAGCTTGTCGGTGAAGAGAAATACTTTTACCATGATACCAATAAGTTTGATCTTTCATATAATATATACATCAAATTTTACATTTTATTTCAATTATCTTTCTAAAATATATTTCTACTTTATTATAGTTTGATGTTTACCAAAGCAAATTCAAAATTTCACCTATTTTCTCAATCAAAATCACTAACTAAATTTCTTTATACTTATTGGTAACTTCCACTTTCAAATTCTCATTTTGTTCACCTCCTCCAACCTATTCCGTTCTGTGCCTCGCTCTTTGGTCTTCTCTTCTTCCTTCAGCGCGATTCAGTTTCTTCTTTGTTTTCTTATGATTCATCCAAGGCTTCATTCTCCCACGTGAGAATAAAGTGGCAGAAAGTATTATATATTACTAAAGTCGGAAATAAAATATATACACTAACATCCTCCTGCAAGTTGAGCGTGGATACAAGAAACGCTCAACTTATCTCGTAAAAATCGAAACCGTGCTATAAGTAACGGTTTAGTGAACATGTTTGCTTTTTGATCTGTTGTCAGTAAGTATCAAATATGAAGAAGCTTCTTTGAAACTCGATCACGAATAAAATGAAAATCAACTTCAAGATGCTTGCTACGATGATGAAATACTGGATTTATCGTAAGATACATGACAGATAAATGGTCACACCATAATTAGGAATCGTAGGTAAAGCAAAACCAAGTTCCTTGAGGAGAATACATATCCAACCAAGCCCCGAAGCACCTAGAGCTCGATATTCTTGTTAGTTTACAGAGTAAACCATTTTGAGATGAGAAAACTTCATACTTCTATTCAACACATCATTAGTTATTTATACAGATTGGGAAGAGGGATCTAGAGAGAAATATCTAAAAACTAATATTCTGTTAAGCATCTAACTACCTAACTGTATTGTTAACTACCTAACTATAACTGTTAAGTATTGTAAACAGCCCCCCCTCAAGTTGAACATCTCAACTTGCTTGTGTTGTTTAGCTAGACTGTTACTTTGGTGCCCTCTCACTGGTAGAGATCAACCCGAGTTTGTTCAGTGTTGGAATCATGTGAACAATAATTAGAGGCTTAGTGAATATATCCGCTAACTGCTCTCCTGACGGAACATAAGGTGTTCATATAAAACCATCCGCTAACTGTTCTCGAACAATGTGACAATCAATATCAACATGTTTCATTTTCTCATGAAACATCAGGTTTGCTGCTATGTGAATAGCAGCTTGATTATCACAATGCAGTGGAATTGGTAGCTTAGGTTGGATCATGAATTCTGGCAGTAGAAACTTAAGCCATTTTAATTCACAGGTTGTAGTTGCCATTGCTTTATAATTCGCTTCTGCAGATGAACGACTTACTATGTCTTGCTTCTTAGATTTCCATGAAACTAATACTGAACCAAGAAAAACACAGTAGCCTGTTATTGATTTTCTGGTTTCTTTACAACGAGCCCAATCCGCATCGCAGTAGGCTTTCAACTTGAAATCATTGTGAGAAGAAAAATACAATCCCGTTGAAATTATACCCTTCAAATATTTGAGAACGTGCAAAGCCACTTGCATATGCAATTCAGTTAGACAGTTCATGTGTTGGCTCAACTGTTGTGTCACGTAAGTCAAATCTGGTCTCGTGAAACCCAGGAATAATAACCTACTAATCAACCTTCTGTATCTTTCTGGCTTGCTGTAGAGCTCAAAATCATCATCCAGCTTTATACCACTGGGGTACAGGTTTACAACTGGATTGGCATCCTCCAACCCTGCCTCACGAATCAACTCTCCAATATATTTCTTTTGAGTGAGTATTATGCCCATTTCTGATCTTGCTATTTCAACTCTTAAGAAAAACCGTGCCACACCAAGATCTTAATTGTAAAAACAGCATTTAGCTGCTGCTTAATGCACTTAATATGCTCTTCGGATGTACCCGTAATAAGAACATCATCAATATATACTATGATACCAGTAAAGACATCCTCTTTGCGATACACAAAAAGACAGTAATCATGAATGGACTTTCTGAACCCCATATCCGAAATTGTTTTTGTGAAAGCTAAATTCCATTATCCTCCGGCTTGTTTCAAACCATATAGTGACTTTGTCAACTTACAGACCTCTCCTTCCTTTGCCTTATCGTATCCTTCAGGAGGTTTTAAGTATAATTCTTCATCAATTATGCCATGGAGATACGCGTTGTTTATATCAACTTGATGCACTGCCCATCTGTTGGCTACTGCAATGGCTAAGAAGACTCTAACTGTTACAACCTTAGTGATGGGAGAAAAACTATCATGATAATCTATACCATATTCTTGATTATATCCCCTTGCTACCAAACGTGCATTGTATCTTTCAATAGTGCCGTCCAAATTATATTTATCTCGAAACACCCATTTTGATGATATAGCCTGTTTGCTAGTTGGTAATTTAACCAATGTCCAAGTTTGATTCTCTTCCAGAGCCTACAGTTCTTCAGTCATTGCTTCTACCCATTTTGGATCCATTCTTACTTCTGCATAGGTAGTGGGCTCAGGAACCTTTACCAAATTTGCAAAGAAATCTTGAAAATGAGATTGATATAGGAATGGAGCTTTACTGGTCTAAGTAACAGCTTGATTAATGATAAAATCATTTTGCAAGGCTGGTGTACGTTTATTCCTCATTGATTTTCTCAATGGAATATCTGCATTTTACATTTCTACTGTGAGTTGATCCTCTGCTCTTTGTAAAGGAGTTGATGCTGATAAATCATTCTGATTCAATTGAGTAGTAGAATCTGCTGGATGAGGAGTGGTTGTAGAAGTATCAGCTGTTTGTGAGATCGTATCTGTATGATCTTCTGCTTCTTCGAATATTAATGGAATAGGGACTCTAGGAGAAGATTCATTTTGTATTTTTTGAGCATGATAGGGAAAAATATCTTCATGTATCTTGACATCCCTTGAAACACAAAGTCCATAATTATGAAGATTATAAAATTTGTATCCCTTATATCTATGTGGGAAGCCGAAAAATACTCATGGATATGCTCTTTCTGCAAACTTATCCTTACTTGGTATGACATTAACCAGATAACATAAACAACCAAAAGTCTTGAACTTTTCATAGTCTGGTGTTCTGCCATATAATTTCTGAAAAGGAGAAAGCCAATTCAACACTTTGGTAGGAGAAACATTTAGTAGTTGTGTAGCATATTGCATTGCTTCTCCCCAAAATTTAGTTGGCAGTCTACCTTGAAATAAAAGTGCCCTTGCAATATCTGTAATAGATCTATGCCTTCATTCCACTAAGCCATTTTGTTGCGGAGAATAAACACAACTTTTCTGATGTATAATTCCATTAGATACAAACAGCTTGTGCATACTTGAATTAACAAATTCGGTGTCATTGTCTGTCCCAATAATCTGGACTGTAGATGAAAACTAAGTTTTTATATAGCATATAAATTGCTCAGTTAAAGAACAAACTTGATGCTTGGAATGAAATAAGAAAATCCATGTTGCTCTAGTAAAGTCATCCACAATGGTAAGCATGTATCGATTACCATTTATAGCTTTCTATCTATAAGGCCCCCAACAATCCATATGAATTAATTCAAATGCTCTCTTTGAGGAAATTGAACTAGAAGGAAAACTCAAATGATGCTATTTTGCTTTATAGCATATATCACAAAACATTTGATTTGTGTTTACATCAGATTCCAAGCGTGTCACATGTTTCATTTTATTTAATGTCACATGGCCCAATCTCCTATGCCATAAATACAACTTCTTGTTTTCTGAGAAAGCTGTAAAACTATTACATGAAAGATTAGACCATGCCTTAGTATCTTAGAGACGTCTTAACCTTTCGGGATTAAAGGAATCTATAGTAAGAGTGTAGAGTCCATTCTGCATTTGACCAATTGCCAACCACTGCTTAGAAATCTGGTTCTGCAACAAGCATTATTTAGCCATAAACCATTCATAAATCTTTTAATCCTCCAGTAATCTTCCTATAGAGAGATAATTGAACTTGAATTCTGGTACATGCAGTACATTTGATAGAGTGAAGCCAGGAAAACTAATTGTACCAATATTTGTGACCTGCCTGATTGTTCCATCAGGAAAATATACATTTTTGGCATTGGATAAAGGAGTAACATGTGTAAGCATATCAGTGGAAACACACGTATGCAGTTGCTCCTGAATCTAAAATCCAAACAAAGAAATTAGATTAAAGATTACCTGTACAGACTCCAGCGAAAGCAGAGAAAGCTTGTCAATCTTTTAGCTTATGGTTGTTCATGAACTTCAAAAATTCTTGTTGTATCATTTGTTGCACCATTTGTTGTGTCTTATCAGTACACTCATCATGATGTTCATCAAAAGGTGTAATATCTTCATCTTCTTGAGACAAATATGCTTAAGCAGCACTGTGTTTGCCATTGCTCGGCAATTCTGGAAGCATAGGCAACCTACGGCCTTTGAACCAATCAGGATATCCTTTGATACGAAAGCAATTGTTTTGTCATGGCCCTTAGTGTTACAAATCTCGCAAAATCTATCTTCTTTAGACAAAATTCCTTTGTTTTTGTTGTTCTTGTAATCTTTTGTCATTGTGCTTTTATACGGCTTTGTTGCAGCAACATTAGCAAACGAAGCTTGAGTTTTATTGCTATTATCTCTTTGTTTTTCTATTTTTAACATCATGGAGTGGGCTTTGTTCACATGAGGAGGATCTGATCAATTATGTGATCAAAAACTGGAATTAAGCTGGATAAAAACTGCATTAACCGTTCTTCATCACACAGCTTTTGCACAAGAACTCAAGATTTTCCACAACTACAAGTTTGTACAGAATTCAAAATTGAAAGCTCATCCCATAATCTTTTGAGTTGATTAAAGAAATCAATAACAGATAAATCACCCTACCGAAGTAAAACAATATCTTTCTTTTGAAAAATTACCGGTCCATTACTCTCACCGTACCAAAGCTCGGTTTCTTTTCAGAGAGCTCTTGAAGTTGAAGCAAACAAAAATACATCTACAAGTTCTTTACTGATAGAATTGATTATCCAAGAAAACACCAGACTATTAGTTTCGATCCATTGATCGTATTCTGGTGAATTCGTATCATCTGGTTGTATATCATCTTTGAGAACATAGTTTGCTTTTCTTTTAGCATTTAAAGCTAGAAGAACAGATCGTCTCTAGGATATGTAGTTCTTGCCAGTTAGAAGAATAGTAACAAGAGCTTGACCTGGATTATCTCTAATGCTGCGATTTGAATCGGAGATTGGTTGATCTCTAGCTGCCGGAGTGCATTCATGTGTGGTATTCAAGAAAGAAGAACTGCCAGAATTATCATCGCCTGTTTGTAATGCTCAAAGATAGTTTCATGCCATTATTGTTTGTAATTTTGATCTTGTGACCTTGATGCTCTGATACCATGTTACTTTAAAGAGTAAACCATTTTGAGATGAGAAAACTTCATACTTCTATTCAACACATCATTAGTTATTTATACAGATTGGGAAGAGGGGTCTAGAGAGAAATATCTAGGAACTAATATTCTGTTAAGCATCTAACTGCCTAACTGTATTGTTAACTACCTAACTATATCTGTTAAGTATTGTTAACAATTTTGCTTCCGTAGAAGACCGAGCAACGACCTGTTATCTATTTGAATGCCACGAGATCAGATTACACCCCAAAAAGATGGCATACGCAGATGTAGACTTGTGATCATCCAGTTTGCCAGCCCAATTGGCATCAGTAAATCCATGGAGATCAAGTTTAGATTAAAGATGAAGATGAAGTCCATAATGTTGTGCAACCTTCAGATACCAAAGAATTTGTTTGACACATTGCCAATGCTGGTTAGTAGGTGAACTCATATATTGAGCCAACTTATTGATGGAAAACGAAATATCAAGACGAGTAAAAGCAAGATATTGTAGGCTGCAAAGTATACCTCGGTATAATGTAGGATCGGAGAAGAGAGTACCTTCACGAACTAGCTTCACCTTGGGAAAAATGGGAGTCATGACACCTTTGGATTGACTCATCTACGCCCTTGTAAGAATACTCGTAATATACTTGGACTAACTCAGAAATATCCCATCGGTAGACCAAGTGGCTTCAATGCCAAGAAAATAAGATAAACAAACAAGATCACAAACAGCAAAGGTGTTTTGAAGTTGCAAAAGAAGACATTGAATTAACGAAGAATTAGAACCTATCAACAGAAGATCATCAACATAAATAAGATAGAATAATCGAACATTATCATGAGCATAAAAATAAAGAGAAATATCAGCATTTGAACCTTGAAAACCGAAGGTGTGCAACACATCTGTAAGACGTTTGTGACACATCCAAGGCGCCTGCTTTAAACCTTATAAAGATTTATACAACTTACACACATGGAAAGGAAATCAAGTGTCAACAAATCCAGGAGGTTGAGTCATAAACACCACCTCATCAAGAGAACCATGTAAGAATGCGTTAGTGACATCCAATTGAGTTGAGTGATTGACCAACCATAACTGACAACAAGAGAGAGTAACAACTGAACCTTAGTTGGTTTAATAACCAGACTATAAGTCTCAAAATAATCCACTCCCGGAAGTTGATTAAATCCCTTAGCCACTAATC
>CAOJCR012373262.1:0-11170 GCA_948330485.1 Euphorbia neoarborescens | reverse complement strand
CGTTAAGAACTTCAAGCACCAGCTGGATGACTTCCTTTCCCACAATCTCCCAACATGATTTGTAGAAAAGTGCTGACACACCATCTGGTCTGGGAGCTTTCATGTTGTCCATCTGCTTTAGAGCCAATAGAACCTCCTCCTCCACAAATAGTGCTTGTAATCTGTCCCTTTTTCGACAAAAATATTCTTCATTGCACGATTCCTAAGGGCTTCACCCCCCGTAGGATCTGAGGAGGTAAATATATCACAAAAATATCCCTCCGTAATCTCCTTAATTTCCTCCAGCTTCGAGCGTAGGGTACTGTTTATATTTTTATGCTTTGTAATAGTGTCAACTTTCCTCCTTGCATTGGATTTTTCTTGGAAAAAATGGGTATTCCTGTTACCTTCTCGTAGCCAGTGAATTCTAGCCCTTTTTTTTCCACATTATTTCCTCCTTCTCCTGAAGGCCTTGAATTTTTTGTTCTAATTCTATTTGTTTTTATTGGCTTCGAGTTACTTTCAGGTTTGCTTGCCAATACCCTAACTCCTCCTTCACCCTTTTGATTTGAAAACCCATGTGTCCAAATGTCTCCTTGTTTCATTTACTAAGCCTCTTTGTGCAATTTTAGATCTTATTTAATACTGCATGCAATTTGACACTACTAACCCCCAAGCTTTTGTCACCACACCTTTGAAGCTCTGACCCTTAACCCACATGGCTTCAAAATGAAAAGGCCTTCTTACTTGATTTTGGATTCCATCTATTGTATCTAACAGTATAGGACAATGATCATAAGATATACGAGGCGAATGAAAGACCAAGGAATCAAGAAACATGATCTCCCATTCGACATTTTGTAACACCCTATCCAACCTCTGCCATACCACATCTATACCCCTTCTTCAATTTGTAGAGGTAAAACCCAGACCTTTGAAACCTATATCGAATAATTCAAAGTCATTAATACAGTCCCTAAAAGCTGCCATCCATTTGTACTCCCGAGTATTACCTCCTAATTTTTTCAAAGAGTATAAAATCTCGTTGAAATCTCCTATACACATCCATGGAACTTGTATAGATATGTAAATCTCCCGTAATAGACTCTATGTCTTCATCTTGTTTTTAGCCTCAGGCTATCTATATATACCAAAAACCTACAACTTCATCGTTTCGTCTCCTACCACCATACCGAAATTGATACAATGGTTTGTGTACCCCAATATCTATATCTCTAACTGGTTTTCCTATAGAATTAAAAGACCACCCGACCTTCCCACTACATTCACACAAAAATAATTGTAAAAATAAAATTTATATCTAATCCCCAAAATCTCATGGCTTTCCATTCATATCTCTATAAGGAATACCACCCGAGCCAGCGTTTGGAACCTCCTCGAGTTGTCCAGCCCTTGGACGTTCTAACTGAGGATTTTTATGGCTCCCGATGAGACTGCCTCATAGTCTCTACCATTTCATCGATCTCTAATAATTAAATCTCATATCTCTTACCACCCCCTCTATAGACCTCCCTTCGTGTGGCAAGAATCTCTTTCCCGGCCATTTAAAATCGAAGCATGTCCTTATATCTACCATTGCATTTTGTATGTCACTCTCTCCTTTCACCTATCTTGCACTTCTCTTCTATGTAACACGTTTCCCCTTATGGATTACCTTAGCCTGAACAAACACAATTTCCTCTTTGCCTCTCCCAAACCGATTACTACCTGCCTCCATATCTTTATACTCAATTATGATATTCACAAACCTTAAGTTGTTACAATCGATCTGCACCCCATTGCCTTCATCGTTCCCCCCTCACTTCTTGGCTTACTGGACTTTGTTACCCCTACTGCATCTTCTTCATTCAAGCTACTTACTAAAATTGGTCCTCTGTTTACAACTCACTGCCCTAACCCTTTACTAATTAAGTCTTTATTATGATCCTCCAACCGTAAATCTTTGCCATTTATGTTTATCCTATCCACCGACCTATTGTCCTCACAACTATCTTTGAACATATGCTTGTTTATGGCAAATCCTGTAGCCTTCACCTCCCTAGACTCTACCACCTTGCTACGTATCCTTCCCAGAGAAGCTTTAAGTAGGGGGCTAAAAGGCCATTCTTTATCCTCGAAGTCCTCAACCAGCTCTTCATAGACCTCTGCAACGTGCCCCACCCTTCCATACCAATAACAATAGTTTGGCATCTTCTCATACCTGAATGGAATCAGTACCACATTTCCTTCATTATTAAGAATCGCTGTCCCCCTTATAAATGGTTTTGATATATCAATCTTCACTTTCACTCTCAAAAACTCTCCCTAATTATTAATGGTTTCGTTGTCTAATTCCATAATATCCCCAGCATTACTAGCTACTTTGGAGATTGCAGAGGCTGTTCTAATGTTAAAATGGAGGTCGTAAATACTTACACAGGAGTTACAATCTATGAGCGATATCCCATTAATCTGTTCATCTCCCCTAACCTTCTTTAGAATTGCAAGATTCCTTTCATAATGCCTTGGGCCATCTTTGCAAACTGTATCCCTATCTTTTTTTTAAGAATAGCTCCACCATAAACTTTCCTTCCCCAACATCCTTTATTCTAAAGACTCTTCATATATTCCATGCGATTGATAATGCATTTGTCATTCCCCGTATGTTGATTGGCTTGTGAGATAGAACTCTTCCCAACACCAAGAAAATCGATGCTTTAGGGCTTAGGCTATAATCTTCTTTGAACACTACTACCCTCTCTTCTTTCTCATTTAGTTTTACAGACTTTAGTAGTAAAGTAAGATGCTCTATTGTCAATACCACATACAAATGTACCGGTGGGAATATGAAACCACAAGGGCAGAAACCTAAATCTCAAAGAGATAAGAAAGAGAGAAAACAACAAGGGCTTGAAAACTTTTTTTAATCATGAGCTCGCACTGCTACGTCAGAAATTACCAATTGACTTATGGCCAGATCAAAAAAGTAGCAGCTTTGAGGCTGTAAAATGTGGTTACAAAAAGTTTTAATTTGGTTAGTTTAGGATTGATATCACACTGTTTGATCCTATTTTTTCAATCATACTTTTGAAAAAGCAGACCGACAGCAGTGCAACAGTAATTCTAAACTAGTCCTTACATAATTGTACCTAGTTGGAAACAAATACAGATAATTCTTTGATGTACGTATAACGATTTCAACTCAAGATTGCAGTAGAAATGAAAATCAAGAATACTAAAGATCATTCACACACATAAGATTATCTTGGTTCGGTTTTGATTTGAAACCTACATCCAGCCCAAAGCTTTCTTCAATTCAGAATTAAAAGTGTTTCTAGATATATCTCCTTGAATCAACTAACTTATGAAGCCCCCTATTTATACCCTTTACAGAAGTTTAAAATAATAGCAAAAAACAGTTATTTACTGTTTCAGAAACTAGCGATTAGAACTAGCTTTTAAAATACAAATGAGACAAGCCTTCACCTCTAGTTGATTTCTGATGCATTAATTTTTCTTATTTCTTCCTATGATTCTAAAAATTCTTCCCCGTAGGTAGAAATCCATATTCACCATTAATTCTTAACATGAAGATCACTTTGTCAATTCTTCTATGATGCTACTAATCTCTAAGATCCTCTGCTAGCCTGATGAAGTTCCTGAACTATTGTACCTTGATCGAATTAATAGGTTTGGTCAACACATCTGCACTTTTATCATTTGTATTGATTTTCTCGATTTCTAGGTCACCTTTGCTGATTATTTCTCGCACGAAATGATACCTGACATCTATATGCTTTGTTCTGTTGTGAAAAACATGATTTTTGGTTAGGGAAATGACACTTTGACTGTCATTCATCGGTTTTATTTTACCTGTGTTGAACCCCATACATCTCAGCAAACTCCTCAACCATAGAGCCTCTTTTACTGCCTCTACTATAGCTATATATTCTACATCTTTAGAGGAAAGAGCTACTACATCCTGCAGTTGTGATTTCCAGCTCACTATGTCACCATATATCTTAAAGATATACCTTGTAGTATACTTCCTATTTTCCAAGTTTGCTACAAGGTTTGCATCACAACAGCCTTCAATCTCAATTGATTTTGATATAGTGCCCTTACTGTACTTTAAGCCTTGAGCATAAGTCCCTTTAAAGAATTTATGTACCTATTTGACAACATATCAATGTTCCATGCCTGGATTTTAGATGAATCTGCTTATGTTACTGGAAGCAAATGCTAGGTTTGGTGTGGTATAGACCATAGCATACATGATACTACCAACAACACTAGCATAAGGGATAGAGTCCATCTTTGCCATTTTTGATTCTGTATGAGGACTCTATTTTGAAGAGGGCATAAAATGATTGCCTAGTGGAGTACTAATAGTTTTGCAAGTTAGCATGTTGTATCTCTTTAGTAATTTAAGTATGTAATCCTTATGAGATAACATCAATGTGCCTTGATTGATATTTCTCTTGATTGACATACCCAGTATCTTACTTGCACAACTAATATCCTTCATTTCAAATTTAGTAGAGAGCATCCTCTTCAGTTTATCAATTTCACAGAATGCTATTGAAGCTATTAACATGTCATCCACATATAGGATTAGTAGGACACATACATTTCTAGAGATCCATCTAGAATTGACACAACTATCTTCTGGATTTCTATTGAATCCAAATCTCAACACGAATTGGTAAAATTTTAGATACCACTGCCTAGGGGCTTGCTTGAGTCCATATAGTGATTTCAATAGGAGACATACCTTATTGCCTGATTCTTTGACTTGGTATCCCTCTGGTTGTATCATATAGATTTTCTCATGCAAATCTCCATACAAGAATGATGTCTTCACATCTAGTTGCTCTTGGTGCATGTCATGATGAGTGACAATTGAAAGTAGCACTCTAATAGAGGTATGTCTTACCGCATGTGAGAAAATTTCATTAAAGTTAATACCTTCAATCTGTGAGAATCCCTTGGCCACTAGTCTTACCTTGTATCTAGGTCCATGTGTCCCAGTCATTCCTTCCTTTAGTTTATATAACCACTTACATACAATTGATTTCTGCCCCAGTGGTTTATCAATCAAGATCCAGGTACTGTTCTTGAATAAGCTATGCATTTCCTCATCCATAGCCTCCAACCATTTATCCTTGTGTTGACCTTTAATGGATTTCTTGTATGTTATAAGGACATGTTCATCATCTAGTGCTTCAGCAGTAGTTAGTGCATAAGATACCATATATGTATATCCATACCTAACCAGGGGTCTGATTTGTCTCCTCATCCTATCTCTTACCAGAGTATAGGCTCTGGGTCAGTCTGTGTATCAGGTATATCATCCTCCTCTTACTGTGTTTCTATATTTACTCCTTCTCCAGTGTTTACAGTGTCTCCATGATATGGATTATCATTTGTATCACCTCTCTGATGATTATTCATTATCAAGTCAGAATTTCTTACTTGAGAGTCTGAGTTTTCTCCTGTATCTTGTTTGCTTATATTTCTTTCTTTATCAAGGGAGTTCCTCATTCAGTGAAAAACATGGTGTCTTCCTTGAATCTTACATCCCTACTTATAAAACTCCTCCCATAACCATCTGTATTATTCCATAGATTGTACACTTTTATACCTTCTGGATATCCTATGAACATGCACTTTATGGCCCTTGCATCAAGCTTATCCTATTTAAGGGAAGAATAAGCAGCACATCCCAGTGTTCTGAGATTTTTCAAGTCAGGAGGATGTCCTTTCCAGACTTCCTAAGGGGTTCGTAATTGATAGCAGTAGAGGGACACCTATTTATTAGGTAAGTTGTTGTATGCACCACTTGACCCCAAAACTACTTTGGTAGATTTGCCTGTAGCATCATGCATCTTGACCTTTCAAGAATGGTCCTGTTGTACCTTTCTTCCATACCATTCTATTAAGGAGAGTATGGAACTGTAAGGTGCATTTTGATCCCTTTAGCTTTGCAATAGGAGTTGAATTCATCTTTAAGAAACTCTAGACCATTGTCAAGCCTAAGAATCTTGACTTTCATACCAGTTTGAACCTCTATCAACTGTTTCCAGTCTTTAATGGATTGGACTGCTTGTTCCTTTCTCTTTAGCACATAGATCCATACTTTTCTTAAATGCTCACCTATGATGGTAAAAAAATACCTTACTCCTATGGTTTCTATTCTTGCTGGCCCCCAAAGATCTGTATGTATGTAGGTTAGTTTACCAGATGATATGAAATTTGAATTCTTAAACTTTAACCTTATTGACTTCCTAAGAATGCATTGTTCATAAAAGCCTAGTCTGTCCATGTTTGATTCTCTAAGATGTCCTTGCTTTTGAAGTTCTAGTAAGCCTTGTTAATTCACATGGCCTAGCCTCTTATGCCATAGTTCAGCCTTTGATGCCTAAACTTTAGAGGTTGTTGTTGTCATGCCAGTAACTGTCTTTCCTTCTAGGATATAGATCCCTCCTGAAATGATACCTGTTATAATGCACCTTGAGTTTCTGTATACCTTTGTTGATGATGCATCTATGAGTATACTACAGTTCTTCTTTCCAAGAGGGGTAAAGAGATAAGGCTCTTTGTCATCTGTGGAACCAGCTTTACATCTTTTAATATTACTATATTGCCTTGGCTTATTTGAATCTTTACTTCCCCTGAGCCCATTATCTTATGGGCATGATTGTCCCCTAGCATCACATGGCCAATTTCTTCCCCAGTCATCTTCATAAACCAACTTTTGTTGTAGCAGATGTGAAACGTAGATCCACTGTCAGGGATCCATTGATCTTGAGTGTCTTTTATAGCAACCACAAGTATATCATTGTCATATTCATGTTCAGTGATGTTTTCTGCTCCTTGTTGAGGTTGTGCATTTGAATTCTGATTTAATTTGCCTCTTTTGGGATAGTTTCTTCTAAAATGCCCCCCCCTCATAGCTACTGAAGCACTTGTACACCATCCATCCTTTTGAGCTAGAGCCCTATCTTTCCTTGCCTTTATCTGACTACTTATTGGTGTTACTGAATTAGTTATACTTCTTCTTCCCCTTTCCTTTTACAAAGAGGCTTTCTCTAGTAGGCTTTAGTTAAGTTTTGAACCAGAGTCAAATGTTCTTATGGAATTGATCACATCATCAAGTGTTATGGAAGTTCTTCCATATTTGAGTGCTATTTAGATGTCTTTGTATTTGTCAATTAGTGAATTGAGCAATGCCACAACCATATATTCATTACTCAGCTTTTCTTCATCTACTGAATTCAGTGCAAGGGTTATCTTCTTGAATTCATCAAGATTAGTTTCAAGATTCTTAGTTGAGTTCATCTTGAAATTCAAGAATTTTTCTTTGAGAAGTATAAGATTGGACAGAGTTTTTGACAGGTACAATGTGTCCAGTTTATGCAGAATTCTCATAGCAGTTGGTTCATCCTTTACCAATCTCACTACATTATCTGCCAAATACAGGATAAGAATCCTATATGCTTTCCTTTTGACCCTTTTTATCTCAACATTCTTTTCTGCATCTTCTTTGTTGGCCAATTCCAGATCAATCGCAACAAAGAGGTCATTAACATCCAAGAATGATTCAATTTTAGTCTTCCAAGCAGTACAATCCCTGGTTCCATCGAACAGGTTGATTTCGAACATTATTGATGTCATCCTTTATACTTCTTGCTTCTCCAGTGTCGCATTTTTTGCTTCAAAGATTCCTTCCACAGATCCTTTTCTCCAGCTTCGTTATTGCTCTAATACCAATTGTAGCGAGTTCAACTCAAGATTACAGTAGAAATGAAAATCGAGAACATTAAAGATCATTCACACACATAAGATTTTCCTTGTTCGATTTCAATTTGAAAACTACATCCAGCCCAAAGCTTTCTTCAATTCAAAATTAAAATTGTTTCTAGGTACATCTCCTTGAATCAACTAACTGATGAAGCCCCCTATTTATACCTTTTACAAACCATTTAAATTAATAACAGAAAACAGTTATTTACTATTTTAGAAACTAGCCGTTAGAACTAGCCGTTAAAATACAAAAGAGACCAGCCTTCACCTCTAGTTGATTTCTGAGGCATTAATTTCTCTTATTTCTTCCCATGATTCTAACAGTATGATTAACTTCTGAAGTAATATTTGAAATTTATGAACTTTTATATAATTTTAAATGTCAATAATAAGTGATGTATTTTGGTTTTTCTTTTCTTATGAATATAAGGTAGATTTTTTTTCATTCGTATAACCCTAATTCTTTTGATTCTTTCTTCATGGAAGTATCTTTTTCATTAAAAAAGAACCCCACTGACATGAAAAGTTTGTGTCATATATTATTAAAAAAAATTATGTGTTTATAAAGTAGGAAAACATATCTAAACAATTAGCAGTTATAGTTAACTAATTAACACTATGCCATTAAAATATGTTCAAAAAGTGAAAACTTTTATATAAATGTTTATAATAATATATGAATTTTTTTTCTAAATTTAATTAAAATTAAAATGTGTCGAGTTCTTAGAATATTCTTCCTTTGCGCAATAGTTATGGGAATAGTTTTGATTCACTCATTTTTGTGAGAATTTATTCGCTTTAATATCTTGAGTTTTGTTGCAAGATATGATTAGCAATGTCAATTCATTTTTATGATATTTCACTGATATAAGGAAAAGTGAGAAAAGTGAGACGACGTTGTATTGTAGTTAATAAGTATAGCTTAATTACGCACAGTATAAAAACTTCTTTTTCTTCTTCTTGTTTTTCTCTGTAATTGCTATAAAAAGCCAAACTCACTTCTGAGCATAATATGAATGGAAAATAAGAAAGTTCTCAAAGTCTCTCTCCCTTGATTTCTGCTTCTTCTCTATTTCTTCTCTCAATTCTTCTTTCTTTGTTGCAATTCTTCTGTTTCTGTTATTTCCATAAATCTTCCATATAACATCTGGTATCAGAGCAATCTCCTAGTTCCTGTCATAATCAGTCACAAGCTATGGCCGACGGTACTTGATCGTAGGATTTTAAAAAATTGGAAGAAAATTTATTATAGAAGTTAGATGAAAATCTTATTATAAAGGTACGAGAAATGATAATGGATAACAATAAATTATTTCTATTAGAAATGAAGAATCTCTTGGCGACAACACATTCAGTTGAATCTGAATCTGCTTATCGGAGCGAAAGGTCCGGTACTAATAGAATTCCAGGTTGGTGAGAGGAATCCTATCAACTGGCGACACAGTCGACCAGGATCGAACTTCCTAAGTTCAATAGATATGATGTTAAAGGCTGGACATACTGGTGCGAGTGATTTTTCCAAATTGATAAGATTCCTACGCTTTGGATGGTGAGGCTAGCTTCTTTGCATTTAAGTGAGAGAGCTCTTGAATGGAACCAATCATATGTGAAGAATAAGGCCGATTTTGGAATAATTGTTTGGGAGAATTATATGCGGGATTTCAAAGGCCGATTTGGAGATCGAATTTGCAAAAATTTGATGGATGAACTTAAGTGGTTATACCAAACAGAATCTCTAATTGAGTACATCGACGCCTTTGATTCTTGTGCTTATCGAACCTCATTATCGGATGATAGTGTATTGAGATGTTTCCTCACTGGATTACAAGAAAAAATTGGATATCCAGTTCTTATGCATGGACCTAGAACCTTGCAACAGGCTTATGCTATGGCCAGGATGCAGGATGCTTACCTGTAAGCTTTGAGATCGAGAAAATCACAGGGAATTAAAGGCAGTTTTCCTCTGATACAATCGAGTTCTAGCTCTTCTATATCTAGTCAACCAGCTTTATTACCAATGCCTACTAGACCTCAGCTTTATGACAGGCCAAACGGACCAACCAAAGGACCTGTCAATAGTAGTTCCACAGTTCGGCCGGTTATCTGAAGCTGAGATCGTTGATAAAAGAGCACGAAATCTATGTTTTTAGTGTGACGAACGGTTCACTCTTAACCATCAATGTAAGAAGAAGTTCCTGCACACGATTCTTGTTCAAGAATGTTTTGAGAATTTGAGAAATTTGGAGGAGGAAGCCATCTTTGATCCTGGTGGTGGTATTGCTTCTTCAACCTTGAGACAAGGTTTTTAAGGGTGAGGAAAGGATATATGGAAAGGTGAGACGACGTCGTATTGTAATTAATAACTATAGCTTAATTACGCACAGTATAGTACCTTCTTCTTCAGCATTTTGTTTTTCTCTGTAATTGCTATAAAAAGCCAAACTCAGTTCTATGCATAATATGAATGGAAAATCAGAAAGTTCTCAAAGTCTCTCTCCCTTGATTTCTGCTTCTTCTCTATTTCTTTTCTCAATTATTCTTTCTCTGTTGCAATTCTTCTATTTCTGTTATTGCGATAAATCTTCCAAATAACATTCACACTAATAAGTGAATCTGAATTCGGTATAAAAAAGTTCAAGACAAAATTGAAATATAATTTTCTATTCATCACAAGTATAAGGAAGGAATAAAATTACCCTAGAATATCGGAGATATTTGAACCCACATATGTTTAGCTCATAATAGATATCATCTTTTTAACATATCAAATGTAAGATTTATTATATATTTAAATGCATTTAACGCTGATATCGTAGAAAATGTGACAACTCAACCTTTATTGATATTTAATGAATATATATATACACATGTGTGAAAGTCTAACCCTAGTGTAAGTATTTACTATTGGAATTTTGAGCAATATAAGTGGTTAATTATATAACCAAATTATGACATGATTAAGATGAAATTTGAAATGGGATATATGTATTATCATGTTCTAAGTTTAAAGATATTTCCAACGGTATATTATATGCATAATTTGGATAGATGAATGAGAAATTGTAATTCAAAAAATGAGATTTTGAAAGGATCAAAGTGCAAATTCTCGATTGTTGGCACGTCAGAAAGTTATCGGTGCGATGTGCGAGATAAGAATGGGGACTATCTCGATCACTAGCATGACCTGAAGTCATCAGAGTTACCTACCTAGGCGATCACCGATGCGACCAGCCCAATGCCAGGCTCGATTGCTAGCTCGAACCAAAGTCATCGGGGTAACCTGCCTAGGTACCAGGCTTAGTTGTTAGCGTATTCGGCCAGTTCTAGGCTCGGTAACCAGCATAACCGAGTAGCCTAGCCCAGGGTTATCTCTTTCTCTAGTGCA
>CAOJCR012370040.1:0-19553 GCA_948330485.1 Euphorbia neoarborescens | reverse complement strand
AGATTACTCGAAGTACCTGGAAGAGCTGCAGAAATGGTTGAAGAAGAGGTTGGCGAAAATCAGAAACGAAGAAACGAGAACCGTAGAAAAAAGGATTTATGTTCCTTTTATAGAGAGAATGGGGAAGATGAATCGATGGTTGGGGATCGATCGAAAAAGCATATGACAGATGGCAACATCCTGATGGGAAGCACGAATATCGAAGGGTTGCACAATAAATGCGTTTGAAAAGAAACCTGACAACAGAGCGGCAATTTTGAATTTAAAAAGACAAGATAGCAGATACGCAATTCAACCTTAAAAGGTTTCAAGATCACTTGGGAGGGACTACTGATAACTATCAGTAACATTTTTAGAAGATACGCCATGCACGACCATGTCGGTGAAATGGCGGATCCTGATGTTTTTGATATACCTGGTGGAGGGTCCGTATGTATTATACCGGATCTCCTATCAAATACCCTACGAGTGGGAATGACGAGGCCGTTAGGATGAGCTTATGACCTATGGTCATAAGGCGCATCCTAAGTGGCAGACAGTCTAAATATTCCGAATACCTATTGCTTGTCACATGATTGCCACGTGCAACTAAACAGGAATAAAAGGTTAAATTTGGAATGGTTTCCCAAGAGGGGACAACAAAAGGGAAGTTTAATCTTTTTACAGGAGACAATAATGATTGGCATAACAAAATACGGTTATGAGCTCATGTATATATAGAGGTAAAACTTACAAAGAAAGGTATTGATTTCTATTATATTCTCTAAGATTACATTCCTTTTGGAGACGTTTTCTTTCTTGCCTCTCTGACTTTGGCATCGGAAGGTCCCCCGACGTAGGACCACCAGTGTTGTTTCTTATGTATTTTCAGGTGACCAGAAAGAGCTTTTAAAGAATCGTAACCAATCAGAGACTGTTTCTTCACAGAAACATCAATTATTAAAAACTGTTTTATAATAATATTTTTTAAAATAAACTGATTTATATAATTTTTTCTAAATTTTATTCTAATAGGACTCAATTAACCATAACCTTATCCAAACTAGTTATCTTAAATTATCCGTTAGCCTAGGACTTACGTGCTATTTAGCACCCATCCATGTGAAGAAAGAAAAACCAATCAAGTTAATACTCTACCAACAGCATGTAGGGCAGAGCTTATGTTACTGCTTCGAAGGATTTGCAACGCTTAAGATTAAAAAAAATATATATATATCATATTATAATAGTCACTAAAACAGGGGAAAAAATTTAAGTTGCCGATTACAATTTAAGAAAAATCATCACAACACAGACAAAAACAGGCCTTTAATTCAATTACATACTGGAAGAATATTTTCCATTTTGCAATTGCTTTAATGTAATGTTTTTCCTCAAAGCCTTTGCCTTTCTCCTTCTCATATCATAATTATCTCAACACCATCAGTAATAATGAATGATTCAAGATTAGGCACAAGACTACAATTTTCGAACAATGACTCGTCGTTCTCTAGAGTATTCAATTTCATCCCTCTGATGCATCACTATAAGAGCCCTTCGCACCTGCCAAATGTAACTCTGTCATATCTCATTCAAAGTATTTTTGAAATACAGACCTCTTATGATGCATCACTTCAACATAATGCACTAGATAGAAGAGATTGCCGTATTAAATGTGTGGATGAGAATTTGAGATTACTGCAAAAAAACTCACAATCGATTCATTCATTCCCATCCTAGAAAGTTCATCAACAAGCCTTCTTTCTGATATACGCATGCCAATCCCTATTCTCCTCTTTATCTGAGTTTCTGCTTGCTGAATATCAGTAGAATTACAACAATTGTCAACAGTCCAGTCCATTTAATAAACAACTATCATCTCATCATATCGTGCTCTACGACAAACCTTGATCTCAGGAGTAAGTGTCACTTGCTGATTTATCCCAGATTGTGCTGCTTCAATTGTTGAAACCTTGAAAAGATTCACTGCTTCAACTACATCTGCTTCAGTCGCCACATGGGACCTAATATTACACTGCATAAGATGACATCGCACGGACAAAACAAACAAACAAAAAACTATATATATATACACACACACACACACACACATCCAATGAATCATGTTTAACACCAAGTGCTTACAGTTTCAATTTTGCAAGAGATTCGCTCAGCCTAACAATAGCTTCAAGTTGCCTTACAGTAATTGGTACTGCATTAGCCTCCCCAGTTTCATTTGCCTGCTTCCTCATGTCCTATACAAACAACCATAAAAAAACAAGCTAAATTAATACATAGATTAAACCAGTCTAAGAGAACTCGCATATTTGTGTATAAAATGTTCAACTAGAAAAGTTTCAGTTTTTGTAATGAAGCCGAATATTGTAGATAAATTCATGCTCAACCGGAAAACTTGCTTCCAAGGGGCATAATGGAACTGAGATAGCTAGAATGATTTCTTTAATGGCACAGAATCAAGACAAGCGCGATGAGCAAGTAATAAAAAAAATTTCAAGGAAACTAATCATGATTTATTAACTGACAGTGAAGGCACACAACAAAATGTCATTGCGAAAGGGTTGAACACGAGTCAGAAACTTTTTTTCTTGCAATCTCCACTTTTAGAAAAATCAAGAGGTTAAGATTTCTTGTTTCAGGAGAAAACTGTAAATGATCTTCTATTCTATTTAGATTATTTGGATTAATTTGTGGTGCCGAGTTTTCTGTAACTTTCCCTAACTTTGTTAAAAGGACTCTTTGATAATAGATTCAATAGACTTTGAAGATACAATTTAGTAAGCTATGAAGTCCGTGAATTGAGAAAAGATGGGACTAATTAATGGATTATTCTCAGTCAATTTATGGTGAAGAGAAATACCTGTCTGAATCTGACATACTCATTTTGTAGTCGTTTGGATGCAGACTCTGATAGACGCGGTTGGCATTCAGTACGACAGTATTGTATATATCTGTGACGGTCACAAATCATGATATTACAACAAAGTTCTTTAATAGTAATATGATTCAAAAGGGTGCAAGCTGAGTTGCTTCAATATTTTCATACCTCTTCAGCCAATTCTCTTCTTTGGAAGCTTTATTATCAGTGGAGGCTGCATCAGCAGACGCATGAACCTTTATTATATGACTAGCTATAATCTGCCAAAGAAATTCACATCACTGAACGTGCATATATATAGACATTTGCAACCACATAATGCACATGAAACATGTGTTGTAAGAAATTAAGCATAACATCATATTCTTGCAGAACCAATTGAGAAAGATAATAACAGCATACCTTGTCCCGACCAAAGTCCCTTCGGTCTTTCACAATGAAGATTAAGTCAAACCTTGAAAGGATTGTTGTTTGTAAATCAATATTTTCTTGTGTAGTCTGGTGGAAGACAAAATTATTAGTTCTCTTCCAAGGATCAAATGATATATTATGATATTGGTGATATCAGTCGCTACTACCTTAAGATCATCATAGCGTCCTGATGGAGGGTTTGCAGCTGCAAGCACTGATGTTCTAGAATTGAGAACAGTTGTAATTCCAGCTTTTGCAATAGATATTGTTTGCTGCTCCATTGCTTCATGGATAGCAACCCTGAACCACATAATTGTATGCTTTTTAAACCTTTCCATATGAAATATAGAAAGGACTTTGGCTAATTCAAGTTTAATGTTGTAATATAAATGGGACTGTCCGATTCAAATTTAACTTAAAATATGTTAAAGGACTTTGCCTAGTTCAAGTCCATGTTACCTATCCTCCGATCTCATTTTGTCAAACTCATCTATACAGACAACACCACCATCTGCCAAAACCATAGCTCCTCCTTCAAGATAAAATTCATTCTGAATAACCAGTCATTGAACAAAGTCAGAGAAGAATGAGGCCAAGGGGAAACAATAATTTCATCACCAATTTTTCTTTTTTGACAATAGAAAATATGAAATCAAGCATACACAATAAAAAAAATACCGTGTTGCTATCTCTTATCACAGAAGCAGTAAGACCAGCAGCAGATGAACCCTTCCCAGAGGTATAAACAGCTATTGGAGCGGTCTTCTCAACAAACTTCAGAAACTGCACAAGCAAAGCGATCAAACATTCAGAATGTACTATAGTGTTGCAATGAAAATAAAATGGCGTGAATGACTAAATTTAATTTAACAAGCAACAGAAGATAATGCATTCATGTAACACAAGTTATTCAAGATGAAATCTTTCATATTTATTAAGAAAACAAAGCATGTGATAATTTTATATTTCGGAGATCTAGGAATCATAACTAACCTGTGACTTTGCAGTAGAGGGATCACCCAAAAGTAAGACATTTATATCACCTCTTAGCTTCACACCATCAGGCAAATTCTGTGCTCAAGAAGATTAGAAGTTAAAACATTACTAAATTCCTACAATTTGAAAGATGAACTTTCCATATACCTTCCTTGACCCTCCAAACAAAAGACAAGCCACGGCCTTCTTCACATTTTCTTCTCCAAAAATAGAAGGAGCAATTTTGGAGCATATTGCTTCATATGCATCTGCTCGTGAAGCAAATCTTTTGAAATCCTCTATCTGCAGACAATACCTTTACTTGAAAACCCAAAGCAGAAACAGAAATGCAGGAGATTTATTGGGCAATTCAATTTCTTTCACCAAACGTAAGCCCAAGGTATAACTATTGACTAGATCTATGAAAGATAATATTTGACAAATTAGCAAATTCCAGTAAATCTATTCATCAAGGGAGCATTTAGAAGTAAACAATAGTACCATGAAGATTTGATTTTATAATAGATGAGAATGATCAGATTGCTGCAAGGTACTGTGCACTATGGGAGGTACTGTCGTATCAAAAGAAAAATAAAATCTAATGATCACTAGTCTTGTATTCGAAAAATCTTACCTCTTCCTGAGTGAAAGCTGCATGACCCTGAGATCTGGCCTCGTTCACTTCCTCTATCCCTACCACTCTGATATAAGGCTGTCTAACAGCTACAGCTCCTTTATGTCTGCTCAGAAGCAACAAATTAAAAATATTCAAAATTATCATGCTAAAATTCATAAATCCATAGATTTTAATAGTGAGACCAAAGTACAAAGACTCCTACGAGTTTGATGAATTGGCTGCTTGAAAGATGCTGTATATTCCTATAATGGTCAATCTTGTGCCAGGTACAATCCTTTGGACAAGATGGCGATCCACTGAAAGAAGCATATTTCTTGGGAGCTCTCCGGTCGGTACATCCTTTACAAGCCAAAAGGAACTCACAACTTATTAACATAGCAGAACCCTTTTAGAAGTGAAATGATATGAGATCATACCTCAGGGTTCTCCTGCAATTTCAGGGTTTGCTGGTCAACGTACTTGCTCTTATCAGGAACTACTAACCAAGGATCAAGAGGGCATTCTGGTTCACCAGGCTAAATCAAAAAGAGGTAAATTTATAAGATTAAGGAACACAAATAAAGTTACATGAGAAACATAACCATGCAAATAAAGATTTTAGAAAAACCTGAGCAACATGGTCACATGACCGAGGAACCATTGCACCTCCAAGACCAGGACGGCAAGGAATTTGTTTGGGAGTCTGACAGTTCTTACATATTAGACTCACATAAGTAGCCTTGGCCTTGACTCTTGATGCAGCAATTGTTATTCCAGCTATCTTAACTAATTTTGAGATATACTGAGCCTACAAATGAAAATAAATGCATTTAAAGATAGAGCTAACCTAGGAAACCACTACAACAAAAACCAGGCACAAAAGAAATACTAACCCCAAGCAATCGCATAGAAACAGAATCTTCCTTGGAGCTCAATAAGATCTGAACTTCTCGAACTTCAGGCTCCTTCATTTCCCCACTTTCTGCTTGCTCTTTTAACCTCAAACTCTGCAGAACCTCTGCCGCTGCCGTTTCAAACTATAATAAAAAAATGAAAAAGTTAGATCACACAAATTAGAAATTCATCGAATCTGTAGATTGAACATATAACATAAATCTATGTACCAAGGGGAGATAGTCAGCCGGCGAGGTGCGAAGAAGAGAGGGTAGCTCGGCGTCGAAGGCAAGGATATCTTCAAGATGGACAAGGAGATACCTAGGGTTATGGACAAGACTTTCACGATAGGGGAATACATTCTTCTTGGACTCGAAATTTCTGATGAATTCCTTGAATTTCTGAAGGATAGTGTAGCGGCTGGCGGCGGCAGCAGTATCTGCAGCTGATTCAGGGAACTGAGCCTGGTCACTGTAGTAAACGCCACCTTCGTCCCACCCAGACATTTTTGTTGAAAGCTCTGAATTTGTGTTTGGTAGAGATGAAGCTCTGTATATGAGGGTTTTGTGGAGCACCAGTATTTTTGGCGGGAAGAAATGGCGGGAAAGCCTGACTGCCTTGGCACGTGCGTCGCTCGCGTATGCCCCTCTACCTTTTACTGTTGTAAACACATAAATAAATAATAAAATAATTAAACATTCATTTTTGTTTTATGAATAAAATGGGTAACTAATAATTAAAAAAAAAAAAATAGGTAACTAGTGATAAATAATAATTTCCTATATAAAAGAGAAAATTATTTCTACTCTCATTACATGCATTTTAAAAATTATTTTTCAGATCTAGTCCAGTCGAATCGATTGAGTTCACTTGACTACTTTAAATGCATAATTTCGAACCATCTTATCTCCTCATTCTCAATGCATATCAATTTCACGAGTCTTATTTAAATTCAATATGTTATAATTATGTTCCTATCATTGTAAATACTTTTGCTGGATGTATGTTACAATTTATTTCTCAATCCCAATTTTTAATAAATGTATCCCTTGTAATAACTTATTTAAAGTGATGTAATATTGTATCTATTTTCTCGCACTTATTTTCTTTTTTTTTTTACATGCACATTCACTTTAAATAAAATTAAAATCAATCCATAGTATAATAAAAATAAGTTGCTCAAAATATTGTTAATTTAGAAAAATATCTTTTGAAAGGGAAAAGTAGACTTCTTATCTGAATCCAAGACTTTTAGTGTGGCGGTTTCATCCGATTTAGTTATACTTAATTTTCTCGATAGAACTTAACAGGGGGGTAACTCCATTTTTAATAATTAAAACCATTTTTTTCACAAAATTAAAATTCTTAAAACTCTTAAACCCATGTTCATGCTCATATTTGGTTAAGGCGTTCTTCCTTCAAGACTTTAATTGTTTAGTATTATTTTGTTTTTCACAAAAATATTTTAGAAAGATTAAACAACATTTTTCAAAACTGTCGTTCGCTTAAAACATCATTTATTGTGGCTACCTAAAAGCCATATTGCAATTTCAACTTCGACAAAGGAGGATTGTCCTACTTGTAGGGTGACTACCTTTTAGTTCAAAGGAATTTGAACTTTTGGTGAAGAGATGATGGTAATCCTCCTAAAGCATGGAACCATAGCCTTTTTAGCAACTGTGAAAAGCTCACTGGTACATCAATCACTTGAAATTCCACCATGGATTTGACTTCTCCTACTACAACCTCAATTTCAAAAGTCCTTATAGCCACTCTCTTACTATCATCATAGGTATGGATGATAGTATAGGTTCTCTTTAGGGCTTTCTCAGATAAGCATATGTAAAACAAAATCTTTATAGGGTAGATGTTCAGAGCTGACTCATCGTCAACCATGACATAGGTATTGCTCTATCTAGAATTTTTAACGTAAAGAATAGAGCCTGTTGTGCTTATTTCCTTTTATAGGTGGGTCTTGTTCCCCTTAGCCATATGGTAATGGTATAAATTATCTCTATTGGCTTTTATAGGCATAGCATGTGTTGGAGTCCTATTTTTTAATTAAGTTTTTGAAAATGATAAATTTTAATTCCTAAGTATTTTTCAGAGAATATTTTTACTCCTTAATTGGATTATTCCTTAATTAAGAAAAACTTTGCTTTTGACGTGTCTGCTTTAAAAAGTGTGTAGTAAATATGTTGGAAAGTTTATCCTGTCGTGTCTAAAATAGAAAGGCATCTTTTAGAAAGTAACTTTTATGGAGAAACAAAAAGGAAGCAATCAAAGTTGGCTTCTGTATCTACCAGTTTTGGTAACAAAATCAACGCCATATCAAACACCATATCTGCTCCAAACAGAAAAGCCAAGACAAAGCATGAAGATGAAGATGTCGATCCTCTGTTCAACGGTTACAATTTAGATTCAAGAACTAAGCCTCAAACGGCTAGTTTTCCTAGAACCATTATAAATAGAGGAAGTCTTCACAAGTGGAATACATCAAGTATTATCAAGAATTACAGAAGCAAAAGAAGTTGAGCCTTACCCTGTTGAAATACTCTGTAATTAAGAAGAAAGAAAAATATCTTTTCGTGTTCATCTCTAAACATCTTTCTTCCATCTTTTCAATTCTTAAAGTCATTAGAAGCTTACTACTGAGGGTAAGCAGTAAAGATTAGCTTAGTAAAACTTGAAGAGGAAGGTACTCCATCAAGATTAGTCTAAGTTGTAAAGGTTTGGATTCTACCTCAAAGAAATCTTAGTGGATTGTCTCTCAAGGAAAGGTATCTTGAGGAGAAGACGTAGGCAATAGTGTGTCAAACCTATATAAATCTCTGAGTATTGTCTTCTGAATCCTTACTCTTTTTACTTTATCCTTTACTGCTTAATATTACTTTTGAATTTTCATTTTAACTGGTGAGCTGAAATCCATTTAACAATAGCTACTTTTAAGTACAGGCAGTACTAAGCTCAAGGAAAACATCCTAAGATAGACAAGTGGAACTGAACTTTGGTTTGCTGAAAACCTTATCTAACTGAAGTGGTACATTAGCCTTCAGTCTTCCTACTAAAGTCAGTAAAAAATGATCAGTAACGGTTCTCAACATACTGAGAAAATTGCCCTACTGAACTTTTATTCTTCAACGGTCTAAGTATTTTTGAACTGAGTTTTTATTTGTTTAAATTTTTAAAAGTTCAATTCATCCTCCTCTTGTTCTATGTTCGGCCTTATTTGGGGCTAACACGTGGTATCATAGCCTAACTCTATTTTTTGCAGATCTAACAATCTAAGAGTAAGTATCCATAATGGCCAGCAGCAGTATCAGACATCTACCCGGAAATGAGACAACTCAGATCCTTCCTGAAGGACTATCTATCACTAGGTCTCCTCTGTTCTTTGAATCCAACTACATCTTCTAGAAAAATGGAATGAAGAATTTCATTCTGGCCACTGACGTGAATACTTGGAGGGCTATTGTCAATGGTCCTTACATACCTACTAAGAGAAATAGTGAAGGGAAAACCATAGAAAAGTCGGATGAAAAGTTAGATGATTTTGACCTTAAAATTACAAACTAATGCTATGGCTATTAATATTTTGCATTGTGCTTTAGATGCAGCTGAATACAATAAGATCTTGAACTGTGAAACAACTCAAGAGATATGGAAGAAGCTGGAAGTTACCTATGAAGGTAACAATAAAGTCAAAGAGCACAAAATCAATTAAAACATGGGTTTATTTGAACTCTTTGAGATGGAAGAAGGGGAGAAGATTGCTGATATGACCACCAGATTCACTAACATGGTGAATGAGAAAAAGAGACTGGGCAAAGTCTTTTCAGAGGAAGAGCAAGTCAAGAAGATTCTCAAAAGCCTTCCTAACAGCAGGCAGGCAAAGAAGATTGCTATTGAAGAAGTCTAGGATCTGACAAAGTACAAGTACAAGTACAATGATCTGATGGGTTCCTTACTGACCCATGAGTGCACTATGAAGTCTTTTGAACTAAAGGAGAAACCCGAAGACAAGAAGCCTGAGAATGGACAACACTAATAGTGAATCAAACTCAAATGATGAGGACGTAGCAATGATCACAAGGAATTTGAGAAGAATGCTCAGAAAAGGTGGAAAGTTTCAGAAGAGAAACTTTAAAAAAAATGATCAGTATAAAAAGGAGTCTTCATCCAAACCTATCACCTGCTTTGAATACCATCAAGCTGGACATATAAGACCCAACTGTCCAAAATTGTCCAAGAAAGATAAAAATAAAGCCATGGTTGCAATATAGAGTGATAGTGATGACTCCTCAGAAGATGAAGATACCAATGATGTAGCAAACATCTACTTCATGGCCAAAGATTCAAGTATTGATACTAAGGATGAACCCCGTACTGGAAACACAAGTTCATCACTTGGTATTGAGGTAACTAACTCCCTCTATCTATTGATGAGTTATCTGACTCAGTATATGAAATATACGAGTGTCTTGACAATGCCATGTTAAAAATTAAAATGCTCAAAAAGAAGTGTACTGAACCAGAAATTGAAAACGCCTCTCTAAGCTTAGAAGTAAAGCTTTTGTTAGAAAATAACTCATCACAGGATAATTCATTAAATCAGTTAAGATTGCAAATGAATGAGTTATTAGAAAATAATAAGATGTTGCATGATAAGATAGAATCAGTAGCCAAAACTGCCCAGAATCAACATTTCAAAAAACCCAATACTTGATATAAGAAAAGAAATTTCACAACCTACGATAGATGGCCCAATAGAAATATTGAATGTGACTATTGTAGGAGACCAGGACACACTTCAAGAGTGTGTAGCATAAGGAATGGTCAGACTAATGAGAAATTATTCTGGAGACCTAAGCTCACTAATAATGAAGGACACAACTGAGTTTGGCTACCTAAAATCAATTGACTCCTTTGCAGGTAGGCCTGAGATGTGTGGAGAAGTCAATACTATGGTATATTGACAATGCATGCTCGAGGCATATGGCTGGTGATGGAGATCAGTTCATCACCTTTACAAAACAAATAAATGGAAATGTCAGCTTCGGTGACAACAAGAAATGGAAGATAATTAGGTATGGAACTATTAGAAGAATCCTTACTATTGAAGATGTATCCCTAGTCTCAGGTTTGAAATATAACTTATTGAGTGTTGCTCAACTATGTGATAAAGGTAAAAAGGTTATATTTGAATCACATGGATGCACTGTTATTGATTCTCAAACTGACAAAAACTATTTTATTTGCTTCCCGTATTGAAAATGATTTTATGATTGATTTAAATAAGAAGTTTTCAAATGATTTTTGCTTAGTTTCAAGAGAAGAAAAATCTTGGCTTTGGCATAGAAGACTGAGTCATACCAGTATGAACCCTCTATCCAAATTAGCCAAACGAGAACTTATAGAAAGATTACCAAGAATTAATTTTGATAAAGACCACTTATGTGATGCTTGTCAATTAGGTAAACAAACATGGAAATCCTTTAAAAGTAAAAATGAAGTGTCCACCAAAAGGCCACTTGAGCTATTGCGTTTAGATCTTTTTAGTATGGTTCAACCAATGAGCATGGGTAAAACAAAATATGCATTAGTTGTTGTGGATGATTATTTTCATTTTACTTGGGTTTTATTTCTTAGTAGCAAAGATGGCTCTTTTGAATATTTTTCAAACATTTGCAAATGTATTGAAACTGAAAAGGATATAAAGATTGCTCACATTAGAAGTGACAATGAAGGAGAATTTAAAAACCAATTCTTTGATGAGTTCTGTAAAAGCAAAGGAATTAACCATAATTTCTCAGCTCCTAGAACACCTCAACAAAATAGGATTGTAGAGAGGAAAAACAAAACTCTAGTAGAAATGCTGAGCGAGAGTGATCTTTCTAAATTTTTCTGGCGTGAGGCTGTCAATAAGCCTGTTACATTCTCAATAGGGCTCTTATCAAACCCATATTAAAGAAGACCCCCTATAAATTATGGAAGGGACGTAAGCTAAGAATTGGATATTTTAAAGCTTATGGTTGTAAATATTTTGTCTTGAATACCACGGATAGACTTGGAAAATTTGATTCAAAATCTGATGCAGGCATTTTTCTCGGATATTCTACTTCAAGTAAAGCATATACAGTTTTTAACAAAAGAACATCAGTGGTTGAAGAATCAATACATGTGAAATTTGATGAAATTAACCCTATTATGCAGAGAAAAGTTGAGACATGTGATATTGATGAACGCTTAGTAGGAAAAGGCATCAACAGCTGTACTAAATAAACTTCAGCACCTTAGTGCGGTACTGAAGCAAACTCAGACATCAATAATCATACTGAAGATAATTCAGTATCACAAGCGCTAAATACCGATACTGAAGATATAAATACGAAAACTCAGTCAGTTAATATTAATCAAACTGAGAATGCAGGAACATCTCAGTAGCAAGGTAGCATTGTTGAAACCCAAGAGGAAGATGACAACTATGGATTTCAAGTAGAAATAAGATATCATAGAATTCATCCTCCAAAAAACATAATAGATCGAGCCGAGAATAGAATGATGACCAGAGCTCAATTGAATAGATACTTTGGAAATATTGCTTTTGTCTCAATACTGGAACCTCGTAAATTTTAAAAAGTTAAAAGCTATGAGTATTGTATGTTTGCAATGCAAGAAGAGCTTGATCAATTCAAGAGAAATCAAGTATGAGAGTTGGTATCTAAACTTAAAGAAAAATCCATAATAGGTACTAAGTGGGTATTCAAGAACAAGCTAGACGAATCAGGAAACATTGTCAGAAATAAAGCCAGACTGGTAGCTCAGGGTTACAACCAGCAAGAAGGTATGGACTATGGTAAGACCTTTTCTCAAGTAGCCAGGTTAGAAGCTATTCGTATCTTATGTGCTTTTACTAGTCACATGGGATTCAAATTTTTTCAAATGGATATAAAAAGTGCCTTTCTCAATGGCTTTATTGAGGAAGAAGTATTTGTCAAACAACCTCTTGATTTTGAAGATTCTAAGCTTCCTAATCAAGTTTTCAGATAAAAAAAAGGCTCTTTATGGTTTGAAACAAGCACCTCGTGCTTGGTATGAGAGATTAACAAAGTTTTTAATTTCAAAAGATTTTCAAAGAGGAAAAGCTGTTACGACCTTGTTTATTAAAAGAAAATCTAAACATATTTTGCTAGTTCAAATTTATGTTGATGATATTATTTTTGGTAGTACTAATGAGAATTTTTGCAAGGAATTCTATAATCATATGCAGGATGAGTTTGAGATGTCTCTAATGGAAGAACTCAATTTCTTCCTTGGATTACAATCAAGTAAAGTAAGAATGGTATTTTCATAAATCAGTCTAAGTATGCCCGAGAAATACTGAAGAAATTCAGTATGGATAATTGTAAATCAATAGCTACTCCAATGAGCTTAGACACCATACTGAGCGAGGATAAATCTGGTAAGTCCATTGATAAAAAATTATACAGAGGTATGATTGGATCTTTACTTTACCTAACCGCTAGTAGACCGTGGTAGCGAATCTAGATGTTAAGTGTAGTATGGTCTAGTAATGATATAAATACCCATATGAAGTCGATCTTATCTAACCTAGATTCACATAGTATCGTAAGTATACGAGTTGCACAAGTAGTATAAAATGGATTTTTTAAGTTCGAGTATTGATCCCATGAGAAAAAAGGTTACATCGGTCTACATGTTCATGCATTCTGTTTATAGTAATTATAAGTTTGGTTGGTTTATGTGAATCCTACATATATTCATACATACATAAGATATCTTTGTAGTAATCCATAACCTACTAAGGATGATTTAATTATCTAAAGTATGCTATTAACTATTATCATAAATCAATTAACCCTACTTGTGATTCACATGTATGGTAAAATATCATTCTCTGATTATTATAATGATTAACATCGGATTAAAGTATGATTACGCTAACCCAATTCATGCAAGAGTTAAACCAACAACATTTTACATCTTTTGATTATTACAACATAAAATATTATAAGTCATCTTTATGCATATAAACATTCATGAATAATATTATATTATCCTTGCAAATAACATTAAAACACATTCTAATCCCATATGCACTTGGTGATGATTAACTCAATATGCATATTTAGCATTCAAACTAGGAATCAAAAAAAGAATCAACAAATAACATCAAAACAATTTCATATTATTCAATGAACAACACATTTAAAGAACAGAAAACATAATGAAGTATTCTTGCAGTAAAACTCAATAAACATCAATCCTTATAATGGTTGTCAATCACTATAAAGATTGCCCAATGGGAGTTTGTCATAACTTCAGGAAATTTTATGCAAGTAAACAACAAATACAAGAGAATGTGAAAGTAGAAATACAGAAACTTAAAGAATAATGGAGAAGTGTATAACTCCTTACGGGTTATAACTCTTTCCCGTACAAGAAGAATGTCTTCTCCTATTGTAGAGACTTCCTTCACCTCGTGTGAATCCTTTGACTCAGTGTGGAATTCGTGTTCCTTCAAGAACTACTCTGTACGTTGTATGTATTTTGGTATATGTAATTCTCTTTCTAGATGTCGCCTGTAAATCATGAATTACTTGGGTATTTATAGAGTTTTAGGATGTTAGCTATGTGTTTTGATTGGTTAAGGGATGTTGGGACGTGTTAGGATTGGTGTAGAATGGATAAGGATTGATTTGGAGGGAAATAGAGGGAATGCAACGTTCATTTCATGTCAAGATCGTTGGAATTAACTTCCTAAAATGAGAAGGTCACGATCGTGACAAGCAATTTCATGATCGTGACTTTATTCTGGAACTCGGTCTTGGAATTTGGTGTGTGTCGCGATCGTGACAAGTAGGTCATGATCAAGAGTTACTACTGTCCATTCTCCCTTCCTTTTTACTCTTTTATCCATTCTTATCCATTTCTCATCCCGTTTGATCGACTCTTTTGAGATGTTTTTCTTATCATCTTGAGTCTTGAAAACCTTGCAAAATACATAATTCTAACACAAAACATTTATTAAATACACAAAATATACATGATTTATGCATGCTTTATATACCAAATACACGTGCTTTGCACATCGTATCAAAATCCCCCACCTACCATTTTCTTGTCCTCAAGCAAAGTCATATTTTGTCTCTAAACATGCATCTTTGTCAACTCAAATATTCCCTTGAACAATGTACTAATGAATATAGAACTCAATATGTAATGGAATCCTTCAATATTTTAGTTAAACATCGAAATGTAGTTTAATAAGTCATGGTATAGTTTGTGTATGTGTAACATAAGAACTCCCTAGTTTATTAGTTAGACATATATTACTTCCTTAAAACTTTTGTCTACAATCTATATCTTATTAGATTTTTGGGACAATTTTAGCACATATGTTCTAGTTTCATATCTCAAGGCATTTTTAGGTAACTTAAGTTTCTATGCTCAAAGTGGCCACATTTTATGCTCTATACCACTTCTCACCTTTTACCTCTTTTCTTACCTCTCTTACATATCTTTTGAAAGAAGTGAAAGTAAATGTTTTTATGGTTTTTAGTGGTTGCATTATATGATCCATACCACTCTTCTCTTTTTACATAAATACTTTGCTTTTCTCTCAATTAATACGCTCATCCTTTATTGATAAAAACTTACATGAATTATGGCTTTAGTTTCCCTTATTCAATCAAATGTATATAGATATAGAGTTTGTCTTATAATGTTCAAGTAGTCAGAGGTATGTAACTAAGTCTAGGTGTTTATTTATTCATACAATCACCACTTATACTTTAACTAGTTGAACTTTATTTAGGTGTTAATAAAATATTGGATTCCAAGACTATTAATGTTCATGCTAATCATATGCTAAAGGGAATAATGTATAAAAACAAATGTCATGATTAAAACAAAATAAAAACTTGCTATGAACAATAAAGAATAATTTGGTAAGAATTGGTATATAAAAGGTATAATCATGCATATTGTAATATAGGCATAAACTTATTTACTTTTCTATCTTAAAAACTTGCATGATACTCTTTAAAGGAAAACATGCTTTGATTTTCATAAAAGGTAGAAAAATTTTAAAATTTGGCCCATTTCTAACACATAACATATATATACATCTCCCCACACTTAAATGATACAATGTCCTCATTGTGTGGAGTTGATAAAAAAATAAAAATGAATAAAAAGATTTAAAAGTTTAGGATCAAAATATTTTCTTTTCTTTAACTAAGTCAACAGAAAAGAAAACTTGTATATAAATTCACCTACACTACTTCTAAAGCTATGCTACTATGTAATATACTTTGAAAGTATTGCATTAGATAGGAACAAAATTTTGCATACTCTTTAAAATAAATAACCTTATGCTTCATTAGGAGAGGTTGGAGGAGATGGGGTGAACTCTATGTTCTGTGAGTTGAAGAATTTTAGCAACTTTCTCTGCATAGAAGATTGTGCTTTACCGAATTTCATAAACTTGCGATCCATATTCCCAATTTGAAGTTGCATCTCCGCATTAGACGCATCAATCCCATCCAAGCGAGTTAAAACTTGCTGCCAACCAGCAATAGTTGCTTGAGTGGTTTCGGTTTTATCTTATGTCTCCGGTTCTCCAGCTCTTGAAGATGAGGCAATCGGTGCTGGAGTAGTGTCTCTTCGATCCTTGCATTCTCTCGAATCCTTCGAAGCATATCCACTGAAGTAGTCTTTTACAAGCCCTGCCTTCTTGAGAAAAGGCCTATCCAAGTATTGAAAAGAATCATTTTTCTTTGGGTTGTAGACCTTTCCCCGGATGGCGTAAGTTCTATACGAATCTGAATACCATCGAGCCCATCCCCAAATTCTTCTTTTTTGTTGTCCGAGAGTTAGAATGCAATGCATCAAAGATGATGGAGCTTGTATCCGGAGTTTTGCCTTTAAAAATAGAATCAGGAATGAACAAGTCTTTAACTTGCACGTTGGTGGATTCCACTCATCCAAACAAATCCATTGAAAGATACTTCTGTAGATATAGAAGACACTCATCATGAATAGATTTGTTGGTCGAGTTTTTAGGATCAAACCTTATAACTCAGGTTAATTGCTCCTATGTTGGTTCTGCATTGTAGTTGGATGGTCGGCCAACTACATCGATAATTTTGAAGCCAAAGAAGTCATGCATCAAATCATAGTTACTCTCGAACTCATCTCCTTGATGATAGAAGATAAGTGCCATTTGATTTTCATCCTTCCATTCTAGAGTTGTGAAAGATTCTGGGCACATACCTTTGTCCACCGGATATAGCATTTCTACGTATCGGTTCCATGATAGAATATTTATTAGCTCCATGAATCTATTATAGATACGAATTACTTCCATGAAAGGTTTGTGGATGTTGAAAGCACCATAAAATTCTACATTCTCTAACTTTTTGAACCAAAGCGCTACGAGTTCACTTGAGATTCCTTTCTGTGTTACTTGGTAAGGTACCCAGTTCACAGACGAACATTGATTTGGAAAGTTAGCTAATTTGAACTTCGAGGTTATGAGTTGAGGATGATTGATTCTTGACCAGGCGATCAAACTTGTCTTCCATGTGTTTCATCTTTTTGTATTATTGATTAAACCTAGTGTTGGTGGTATCCAAGAAATTTTCTGTGTGATCATTGCAATCTTTTCTTATGGCTGGTATGATGGTTGGGGTTTGTTGTTGTTGTTGTTATCCCTTCTCTACAAGAAATTTGGATGACTGTGGTACCCCGAATTGTAAGTGTTTGAATACAGGTTATTTTGTGCATTTCTTTGCACATAATGCACTTTTTCCATTGTATCCACTTCTGTTACAACACCATCACAGCTGTTTCCTCTACACGCTTGACCTGTACGTCCCAAATTAAATTATCTATCTTATGTGCCAATGCTATGAACTGCACTTGCATTACTGTCAATGGATCCATCGAATAAATTCCCTTGACAGAAGATGGTTGACTGCTGCCATTTCCCCTTTTTGTCAGCCACATTCTGTTGTCTTTTGCCATCTCCTCTAGTAACTTTTATGTTGCATTGGTCGTCTTCAGCATTAGCGAACCTCTAGCCATTGCATTGATGGTTCCTCATATGATTGCATCAACATCATTGTTGAAGGTCTGAATGAGGCAACCCATGATGTGGACATTGCCTAATGTACCCTTTGAAATGTTCCCATGCTTCATACAAAAGATTCCTGGCTTTGTTGAGTGAAAGATGTAATCTCCTTAATAAATCAGGTTGTTTTTACAAGAGGAAAATACTTTGAGAGAAATGCTTAGGCAAGTTGATCCCATGTAGTAATGGAATTCTATGGCAGTGATTGTAGCCATATTTTTTCCTTATCTTTGAGAGCGAGTGGGAATAAACGGAGGCAAATTGCTTCAGTAGATACCCCGTTTATTTTGAACGTGTCATAATTTCAAGGAATCTTGAAATGCGAGTGTTAGGATCCTCATTTGACAGTCCATAGAATGCCAAACTATTCTGCAACAAGTTCAATAAGGTGGGCTTAATCTTAAAGTTGTTAGCATTCACAGGCAGACGCACCACACCATCTTGTGTTCTATGCAAACTTGGAACAACATAGTCCATAAGCCATTGTTGTGGACGTTCCTCAGCCATGTTATCGACTTGATTTCTTCTTCATCGTCGAAGATGATTAATCTCGAAAATAAAAGGTTCAAGAGGTTGTCCTGAACTTCTTATCATTGGCATAAAATTTAACAATTTCCTTCAAAATGAAAGAATGCGTAAGTAATTATATAAACAGTATAAACTGAACAACATATACAATATAATATATCCATAAATCAGAAATTAAACATGATGTCCATGTAAGCACGGGATATTTATCCCAAGGCAATGATGAAATCGACATTCATCGATATTTTTCTCGAACTGATTTTCACTTATATTGATTACAAGGAATGACTGAGGACTCCAGTATATGCATTATGAGGATCCAAATCAAGTATTTCTCGAGAGATTTCATTAGGATAACCCCGTTCTTGGGTGTGTGGGCTTAAAGCCCAATTGGGCCTTAAGCCCACACGAGGCCCACGGTTTTAAGAGGAAAAACAAATGGGCTTTCTATTTTGGTGGAACAAAAAATGATCATTTTTATATTATTTAAAAATCCTAATTTTGACTCATCTTTTCCAAAATGGAAGAATGTCCTCCTTTGACCAAATATGATGCGTTTTGTTATTTAAAGAAAAGGAAGAGACATAAAGGGATAAGAGAAAAAAGATAAATCAAAATTAACACTTGGATATCCTTAAAACAAGGAACTAAGTGGGATTAGGTGAGGATTTTGAGTGGAAAAAGAAGGTTGAGTGTAAAATGAAAGGGAGGACCATCATTTGGCATAGGGGAGGATGGCATTTTCAAGAGATTAAGCCAAAGGAAAAGCTCTTCCTTCTCTCTAAAAGTTGATCACCTTCATTTTCCACTTCTCTTCTTCTTCTTCTCCACCATTGTTAGCACCTTTTTCTTCACCATCTTTCCCATCTTTTAGTGCATCTTTCCACCATTACAAAGACATCAAACACTCTCCCAAAACAATCACTAAAGTCCATCTCTCAAGCTCAAAGGAGGTTACTTGATTCGGGTACTCGGAGTTCTTCGACTTAATGGAGCAATCTTGGACTTTCTTATCACCAACTAGTGGAAACTCATCTAGAAGGTAATCCCGAGCCTCAAATATTTCACTTTCTTCATTTTTACCATGTAAAAATCCT
>CAOJCR012369082.1:0-13907 GCA_948330485.1 Euphorbia neoarborescens | reverse complement strand
TTGTCGATTTTCTTTTTGAAGTCTTTTGAAAAAAGACTTTCAAAGGCTTGTCAAAAATCCTATTCAAAAAAATTTTAAGTTTTTGGAAACTTTTGAAAAAAAGTTTGAAAAGAATTTTAATCCCCAGCGGAGTCGCCACTGTGAGCGAGGCGACCTTTTTTTCAAAATATAAAAGTTTTCTTTGAAAAGGTAATTTTGTGAAAGTGGTTTAAGAAAAGCCAAATGAATCCCTTAGCAATCAAATTTTTGCAAAAGGAAAAAGATTTTTAAGAAATTTGGATTCGAATCTCTTTAAAAACGATATTTGGAGTTGCCACCCGGTTCCAAGCTCTACCGGGAATTAATTTACGGTATAACTCAGATCCTAAGCCTCGAATCCAAAACCGTGATCTAGAGATCGGGTTCGGACAAGACATCTACTCATCCTTTTTCGAAAAACTTATTGAAAGAAAATCGACGACATTTTAGAAAACAAAACATTTTTATTTATAAAAGCCTAAATTGATTTTAGTTATCTTAATTAAGGTGATCGCGCATACATAAAGCGGTAAATAAAAGCGAAAAATAAAATAATTAATTACAACCCAATCATATATCAATCAAGCAATTTACGGGGATTTCACATCCAAAATAAAAATGGGAATACGGGTAAACATTCATTCACATGCATATAAGTAATTTAAAGTGCAGAAATTAAACACGTAACATGACATCATGCTTAAAATGGACATTTATCGAGAACGGGAAGGAAAGATAGCTCGGGATCATTTATTTAGGGGAACGTTCAATCTGACTCGGTTAGTCAGGCCAAACGGTTTAGGCCGGGGGATGGTCTCGTGATGGCTCGGAAAACATTTTAGCTCAATTACGGAAAGGTTGTGGCGATTTATTATTTTAAAACATTTGGCTCAAATTTTAGTTTTGGACCATGCCAATTTTAATGGGTTGGAAATCCGGGAATTAATTCCCTTCGCTGAATGGTTCTAGCGGCCCTAATACCGATATTGGCCAGTTTTCTAGATGCCAACGTTTAGCACGAAATTAAAGCTAAGTCATACAAGCAAATATATATATCGCGCTAATTTATCAACAGACATCGATCTACACCCCGCACAATCATATATAAACAACAAGTAAGAAGGGCGAGATTAGCAAAAATGCATGATTTATTTGAAAAGACGAACTTTGTTATAAAAGAAACTGAAAACCGTGACACCTTAATCTTTCGGCCAAATTATAGCGTGTTTAAATTCGAAATTAAAATGAACAAAATATACCATTGGATTCCTCATTGAAATAGCTTTCCAACGGTATATTATACGGGTAATTTGGGTAAGAAACGAGCGAGAAAATGCAAAAATACAAAAACGCATGCTCTGGGGGGGAGGGGCAGAGGAAAGAGTGTTGTACTCATCGAGTACAGCCTGAGTAAGGGGGACAGTCCCCTTACTCGACCTTGTACTTGTCGAGTACATGGACGAGTAAAGGGTCTGCCCCTTACTCAGCCTTGTACTCGTCGAGTACATGGTAAGCCATTTCACCCACTTTTCTTTGTTTTTAGGCCGCTTTAACCCCGGTCGAGGTCACCAAAACACCCTGGGATGTACGGAGCTTAAAAATTAATCATTTTCAATATATTTAGAAGTGATTCCAACTATAAAAACTAGGTCTTTAATGATAAAAGCCGAAACATCAACAAATCTCATTTTAACCCGTTTTACACTTGTTTTAAAGCCATTTTTACTCATTTTCAAAATATTTTCACCCCCGTATACTCCACATCAGCTAGGGTACATAAAGAAAGTCCAAGAGGGTGATTTTAGCTATCTTAACCATTTTAGCCATTCATTTAGCAAGATTTTTCAGTTTTCAACCAAAGTATCCGATTTTCGGTTTTTCTCTAAGCAAAACACATTCACATGTAAATACCCAACCTTTAAACTATCACAATAGTGTAAGAGCGAGAATGGTGTTTAGAGATAAAAAATGTTACCCTCGTAGCATGCTTTATGTGTATGGCGGGCGAGAAATCCGAAAGTGCACCGAATGACTTTACCCCGAACCAGACCCGAACCAAGCTTGTTTACCACCAAAAGTTATTTTTTTGTTTGTGAAAAGCGCCAAGAACAAGAGGTTTTATGGATTAAAACTCCTTTTCTTTGAGTTCCAAGTGGTTTTGAGTGGATCTTAGAAGCTTGAGTGTGATGAAAAATGGGAGAAGATGACAAAGAGGAAGAGTGGGTGTCAATGGAGGTTTTTTGTATTGTTAAGGAGAAAGATGAGTTAAGGAGAAGGGGAGGGGATACTGGGGACATGGTAGAGAAGAAGAAAGAGAGGAAAAAGAGACAAGATGAGAATTAGGGTTCAAAGGAAGTTGGGAGGAGTTGAGAGAAAAAGCTATGTGGAAAGCTTCTATTTCTTTGAAGAGATTTCAAAAGTGATCCCCCCTCCTCTTTAGTTGTGGCAGCCAAAAACCCTTATATTTAGCCCTAAATCCACATGATCAGCCTCTCCCCATCAGCCCACTCCTTATTTTTCTTATCCCTTTGGCATATAGTCAACCCCCTTTCCACATTGTCTACCCTTTTTTGTGTAAAACTTCCCTTCACCTTTTTAACTCCTCTTTTCTCTCTTTTTTTTTTGAATTCCCAAATGGTTATTTTCTACTGGAATTTAGATTGGGTAGGAGAGGGTTTTGGTTTGGGTTTTTAAGTGTGGGAAAGAATGTGGGTCCAACCAGTTCGGTTTTGGGTCCGACTAGCATCAAAATCAAACTTGTTTATTTGATTTCGATTCGTTAAAATCTCATAATGTGCACTTGATTCGGGTCTTGATCACGACAAAATCGACATTCTCGGGCCACCATACACCTGTATTAAAAGCCAAAAAGGGTACCGATAAAGGTCGGATTCAGCACCGCTCTAGGGAAAAATTTTGTGCTTACAATCGTCCAACTGCATTTAATTATTTTATCTGTCCTTTTTTTCAATTGAAAACCTCTCTTCCTTTATTACGCGGCTTTAAATGTCTCTTTAATGCACCCATAAAACCGTTTATGACTTTTCATAATTTTTTTAATAATAATATATATTATATATTTTATGTTATATAATAATTATTTATTTATATATGTATATTAAATTTCATCCTTTAGAACGCTTCTATGGCAGTCTACGAACGAAGTTAATCACGGTAATTTTATCAATAAATAACTAATTAAAAATGGACGTTACACCACACGTATATGAAATTAATATAAAAGATATTAGTGTTTCTAAACTTCTATCAAACGACTGTATAAAGCTTAAAAGGATGAAAAAAGCTAAATTCACAATTACTCTTTGAATATCAAGGAAATAATTGAAATAAGATGTCATAAATATTAAATTGCAATTATATAAAATGAATGACTAGATTTGATAAAATTAATCTTAAAAGAGTACTGAAATCGTACCAAAATCTTACTAATGGTGAAATAAGATTGGACTAAAAATGCTAGAAAATTGCAAATATAACTCGAAAAGTGTAGAGATTTGTAGTTAGTTGTCTGAGATTGTCTATATGTCCCTTTCTTCGTTGTTGATTCTAATATTTATTGGACCTCGCCTCCCACGTTTCCACTTTTCCAGGATTTGCAACTGCTCAACTCCACTTCATCATGAACTACCCTCCACTTGCACACTATTCCAATTACGATTTCTCCACCACTCAAACTGCTACTCTTTAACTTAATTAATTTATTAACTAATTATCCACATTACTAAGTAAATTAATTATTTTTAGAACAAATTAACTAGTCCAAATCTTATAAAATTGGTCCAATTAATTTTATTGTGTAACAACTGCCCCCTCATATACTTAATTTATTGTTAAATTAAGTATATGTCAAAGAATTTAAAATTTTGGTTCAAATTGAAAAGACTCAAAACTTGAAGGATTAAAATAGTTATTTGTCAGATTAAAATTAAAATTGGGTTCATCTTTCTGTTGAAGCAAGGGGACAAACGCAGTGGACTTAGATGAACTTCAGCGAGGTTGCAGAAACCGGTAGCAGGATGATGGAAATAAGGGACTAGGGGCGATAACAGGATGAACCGGAGGCTAAAGGTGAAGATGATCCAACAGCTAAGTGAAGGAAACAAGACCGGTGTTGGGTGAACCCCGGCTGGGCAGTGGATCTGCTGAGCAAACCAGGAGTTGAGTTGTTGAGCAAAATAGGAGTTGGGCGGCAGCGGGTCCAGCAGCAAATGAACCAAGGGGGAGCTACGGTAGTGGCAGAGGAGAAGCTATTGGCGAGCTGAGCGGCAGCAAGAGGACGGAGCTTACCAGCAATAGGTGAGCGAACCGGAGCTGACAAACGGCAGGAGCTGGGGGCTACGACAGGACAAAATCTGACAGGCTGAGGAAGAGCAGGAGCTGGGTGGCAGGAGCAGCGAACCGAGGGAGAGACAAAGAAGGGACCGACAACAAAGCTACGAAGTAAACCGACTTTGGCAGAGGCAGCGATTTAGGGCCGACCATAGTGGTAATTGAAAGTGATTTCAAGGTAACTATTTCTCCTTTTCCCTTCTAATTGATTAAAAGTGCCACCAGTAGCCCAGGAAGTTTGGGAATTCCCTTTGCCAGTGTTTTGAGATTGTTTACTGGCAGTTGAACTTTTTTCTTTCCCTTGAGAAACCAAAGCTAGTGCTGGCCCAAATGACTCCCTAGTTAATATTGATGACTGCTGTCCCACTTTGTTAAATACGGTTTCTATTCCTCCCAGTTGCTCATTAGGATGCAGGAATTGGTCTAAGGCAAGATTGTATGATTGTTGACCCATCTGTCCTATTCGCATGTTTGATGTTGATAATTTCTACAAAAACATGATTTTTAGGCACATATTAGATATTATCCATATTCAATTGGTTGTGTTTGGTTGTTTGATACAATTGTCTGCTGAGGTGATGCATCAGTAGAATTTGACCCCATGATTAATCTTTGCATATTTGGCATTGACATTTGCTGTAATACAGGACTGTTGAATCCTTATCCCATCATTCTCATGACCATATTTATACCGTTTTAGCCTTTAAGACACTCGAGATGTTGTTTTTGTGTAGAAAATGTGATGAAATTTCATGCCTTCCAAAGAATCACATCCTCCTCCCAAAACATGAAAATACCGACCCAAAGTCGATTTTCACTCCAAAGATCCACCATATGAACTGACCACTTGTCCAAAACTCGACCCATATATCTCTTTGGATTCTGACCTGGGCTTTTATGTCAGGTTATATCATAGCCTAACAAAATTTGGAATCTATCCTTTCCTGGGCTCATTCAAAATTTTGGGACCCTTGGATTTACTCCCTTTAAAAAACCCTTTTCAAGCCTACTCAAAAACCAGAAATGCTTTTCAAATTTCTCCATCACCTAAACCTTCGCCAATCTTATCCCTTCCAAAAAAATATTGAAATTGCCCGATCATATCTTCAAGACAGCTATTGACTCCTTCCCGTACTCTATTTTGAGTAGGAATCCCAAATATTCCCTCTTTCATAGCTTTTCTAAACTCCCCCTAAAAATCCACTCAAGGTCTATAAAAGGCGCAAATATAACCTACGACTTTACCTTCTTTTCTTTGATTGACTTCCTTCCGAGTCCCATTCAAAGCCAAAAGAACAACCTTCAACACATTCTTTGGTATTCCTATCCAGGATTGATAAAGTTCTATCGGAGGAAGGTGCACAGAGCTCGGACTCATCAGTGGAAAAGGATGCTCTTCTATTTTCCTCTTTGCAAACATTTAGAGTAACAAGTGAGTGATTAATTTCCTTTCTATAATAAGGCATACCAATGGATTTGTTTACATATTGTGCATATGGTGTTATTTCCTTGATATTATAGCTTATTATGCACCTATATCATCTCATAATGTGTTACTCATGGTATGCCAAAATTATAACAAGGATGCAGTAAAAGCGTACTAAGAGTTAACTAAGAATGTACTAAGTATGTACTAACTACTTATTCCTTCTTTTATGCAGTGCCTTCTAAAAAACCAAGCATTCAAAAAGGTAGAGGCAACTCCAAATCATCCTCGTACTTCTCCATCCTCACCCGTAGCATAAGAGGTTCAAGCCACATCAAGTCCAGGAGTAAGGGTACCAATATCCACAGAGTCTGAATTTGAAGAGGTATCTGTTCCCTTTATAAATCTCTTCTCCTTTCTCGGCAAATCATTTATCTTATTCTCCCTTGGTTTATAGCACAAATACATCCTTCTGAGAACTTCAACAACTGCCCAAATCTCTGCATGACTCCCATCAAGCCTTTTCCTATAGAAAGCCATTATGATTTGGCTCTTTTCAAACTCTCCAGCCTATGTCCACCCATAGGGAAGATAAGGATATGGCCCCGATACACCAATGAATGGGGAAAATGGATAACCACTTTGCTTCCAGACTACGACTAATTATGGCATGACTTTGGTATTTTTTACTTCATCACCCTTACCCAAGTGGATTCCAGTCTTTCCAATTATCTTGTTATGGGTGTTCTTTCTTATTGGTCTAGCCATTGCAATTCCTTTATCTTTCCTGATGGCCCCATGTCTATCACTCTTAGGGATATTTATGCTTTGAATCACTTACCAATATTAGGCTTTTAGTATCCCTTACTTGTTGAAGAACCTAGTGATTTTCCTACTTTGGAACTTATGTTTGCCCCTACTTATGATGCTTATAACCACCATTTTTTACTCCATTACCTCTGACCGTAGCCGCTTTCATTTTTTATGGGTCTTGGTATGCAAATACATTATGTTCCCAGCTGCAGGTCGTCCCACTATGGACTACTTGTCCATTGTTAAATGTTTATTCCTTGGAAAATGAATAGCTTTGGGAACTATGCTTCTTGGCACTTTATACCATGCTTTGCATCTATCTGTGGCTGATGAAAATCGTTTTTCTAAGCTTAATGGGTATGTCTGGATACTTCAATTGTGGTTGTTTTCTTATTTTCCTTCTTTGCGGGCAACCAGTCCATTATCATCTGGTTTTACCGGTGTTAGAGTAGCCCTCTATAGATTTTCTTTCTCTTTTGCAGCCGTACAATCTTTTCTCTATAATCTCTCTATGACTCCAGAGGATTATTTTATTTTTCACAATACTAAAGAAGATCTTCCCAAATGTGATAGGACTTTCTATAACTCTTTATCACCTAAAGGGAATGATTTGTGGAAAGCTTCCAGCTCCACATATTTCTTACAACTTGGTGCATTTACCAGGAAATTGGGGACTGGGTTTATCCTTGCTTTGAGTTGTATGTCCCTTGTCTTTGGGCTCGTCAGCTTGGCCTAGTTCAAAACATTTTTTTATCTTCCTTTAGCCACTTTTCCTTCGAAGCAAGAGTGAAAGAAAGTCACTCGAGAGTGAGTTTTGGAAGAGGTAGGAAAGAAAAGAGAACTGATTTTCAAGATGTACAACCTTTCTAAATCTGCTGCAGAAGTTCATGCTGACTTCCAAGCATACTGGACTCATCTTACAGAAGAAGTCATTGCAGTTGATCCTAGTGGTATAATTTTCACTCTTGTCCACAATTTATTTACCTTGTTTATTGTTGTATATGCTGAAAATGACTAACCCTTTTATTTTGTGAATTTCAGTTCCGGAGCATTCTTTGGAGGAACTATCCCCAGGGAAGGGTTTTCACCGAGGTATCCCTCCTTTAAAGTCAACAAAACCTGCCAGAAGGAAGATTAACTTAGTAGAAGACACGGTTGCCAAACATGCTCCTCCTAAGAAAAGAATCAAGGTGGAGTCAAAATATGTACATGTTGGCAAACCCCAATAGGATTGTGAGTAAACCCAAAACTCATAAGCAAACTCATAAGGCATCAATAAAAGATACAATCATGGTGATATCTAGTGAGAGTGATAACGGTTTGGATTCCCATGGCTTAAAGGATAGTGCTTCGGACTCCTATGGAAACTGTGAAGTAGGTAATCACTCTGATTCAGTTTCTTCACCTTCTTCTCAATCTCAAGGAACACCAATTCGTGAAGCTTCTCCACTCCGTGTCCAACAATCTGATGTTAATTTTACTAATGATCAAGATAAATGTGTGGAAGATGTTGATTCACCCTAGTACATGAATGATGATTTCACCCTTCAAGACCAACCAGGTATACTTCTTTGTTGTATTTCCTTCAACCATAAGTTTTCCCAAACTTGTCATTTTTGTATAGGTGATAACAATGATACTGATGGAGAGACCTCTCCTAAACCTGGGCTAGGTTCTCATTTTATTGCAGTAAGACCTAGTAGGAATATGTAACACCCCTTTACATAAATATTAATATGGGAGACCTAACAATATAATTTTTTTTCAACATCTGTAGTTTTATTTATTTAACAAAACACTCATTAATTACATATTAGTATCCATGGTATGCACTTCCAAAACCATATAAACATTTTACAATATTCAATAACACACTTATTATACAGAATTTTATAACCCAACATCTATTTATTCTATGTGCTTGTGATATGAGGAGAGAGAGTGAGATGGAACCCAGCCAGCCGACCTTTCAGTCATGATATGTTCTGTGCTAAAATACTCCTCATACCAAGCTTTACCGTAATCTTTACCTACATAGAAAAATTTAGCGATTTTATGAGTCGCCAACTCAGTGAAGATAAATCATCAATGAATTCAACAAACACACATAATATCCAACAGATATTCATGTATATATGTATGCAAAGTGAATGCACCATTTATTAATTGTTGTGACAATACTAGCCAAACCATTGCCCCGAGATGGATAACAAGTGCAATTGATCTTGCTGGCCAACCAATAAATATGTGATTAACCTTTCGGTCAAATTGACAATTGATTGATCATATAGGTCCAAGTGATTGACAATATAGGTCCAATTGATTCATGTGATTGATCACATAGGTCCAAGTGATTGCAATATTTGGACAGGTATGTCACAACATCCTTTTATATTCCACGTGTTCATGTGCAAATGCATAAATTACTCATGCCACATCTGATGATTCCAACCAATACACATGTATCATCAACTCAATTTCCACAAATATCATTTATACAAATTTACCAATCCTTTCACAACACAATTATCAAACAATCATATAAAATTTTTCATAACATATATAAATTCATATCAGATTTATACTCACAACTTAAACGTTAATTTTCTTGAAAGCGGCTTGAACCTTCTATTGGGGATTCTCCCGGGTATACAACGAAAATTTTTCTATTTGCAGAATACATTTTTTACCTCGAATCCAGTCCCAGGAAACTGTTCTGATGAGAAAGATGATATAAATCAGAAAGAAAATTAAATCATACCTGATTAGAAGCTTTACCGATTGCAAAATTAAGGTTCTAACTGAACAACCCTCTACCGTCAAGCATAAAGTACTCCAACAATTGACTGTTATGTGCTAGCACCGGACTCTCGGACTCTCTCTAAGAGAAAAAAACTAAAATTCAAAAGAAGAATTTCAGAGACAAGGTCTCTATTTATATATCACAGTGTCCCACTTCTAGACTGCTATTGTTTCTCTTTTTCAGAGATCTAATAGAATTAGGATTATGAATTAGATATTATCCTCTTTTAATTAAAATAAGAGATAAAATTAGGTTTTAATATTTTATTTTATTATTACTTAGTTTAATCAAATTAAATATAAATAATAAAATTAAATGTATCAACCAATTTAATAATACTCTAACCCAAATTAATTTCTAAAATTAATTTGATATATAATAAACTATGTGATATATTTATTTTAATAAAATCATATTATTTAAAATTAATAATCATATAATTATTATACATAATCTAATTCCATCTAATTAATAACTTAATAGGTCTTTAACCAATAAGTACATTAATTTAATTTCTTCTTCATATGTACATATAACCAATATATATACCAAATCCCGAACAATCAATCTTGTACCTTTTATGTGTGATCCTGTAGGTCCATCTTTATGTTTGTAGTGGATCCCTCTATGGGTCTACAGACTATAGGTGGGTTCTAGCAAACCATTATAGCCCCCAATTAAGATGAATATATATCATTTTGTAATCAGATATATGACCTTATAGTTTTCTTATAAGTCCTATGGTAATGGATATCCATGTACTGCAAACACCATGACCAAGTCATCTCCTAAGGTTGCAAGTATATTTCTTGATCTTGAGTGAACTGAAAAATTCAATAATTAATCTCATTAATTATTGAGTTTGGCCAAACACTTATCAGTCCCACTCATCAAGTGGCCGGTGATATCAGAATCCCTTTATGAGATTTAACATTTCCCTTCACCTTACTCATGACTCTTAGATGTTTTACTGACACACCCAGTCAGACCCATACTTGGCACCCTGTTACAGGCCCGTTAGGCGAATGACCAAAGTATGCAAACTAATACCTAAGTCTATAGTAACTTCAGGTCTAAGGAACACATATAATAAGTACTAGGACATCACTTGTATCATAGGGGTCAAGTGAAAAACCCTAAGTGGATCGGTTTAGTACCATGTAACTTAACATGTACCCATGTGTTTAATTGACATCCCATATACCATAGTTGTAGGACCCAATCATACAATCAAACCACATGTCAATTCTGATATTTTATCATTCCCATGACAAAATAAATTGAGACCATTTATATTTAAAAATTCATAATACTCTTTTGTCCGATAAGAGCAATTCTTAAATAATGGATACTCTATTTAATTATTTGTACAAGATAATAATGAAAACAGATTAATGCCTTTATTAATTAACAAATTCCAATTACATCACAAAAGGACGAGGGCATACACTAACACCTTCTCCCTAGATATTTTCAGTATTCCGCACTCCTATAAACATAAATTCACGTTAAACAAAGCATACCTTATTTTTCTTTTTATGAAAATTGTCTTTAACCAAAACTTCTAGTATATAAGTTCTATGGACCTCTTCGCACTTAAAAACTCATAACTCGTTAACCATATACCCAATTGCCCTGATTCTTATTTTATTTTATTTCTAACTTACACTTTCACAACATACTAAAAATTCAAAATTTTTGGACTATCATACGATTTATTATAGAATTTCTATCTCCCCCTGATTCTGCCCGAATTCATATGTACAATTTTTATAAAAACTTTAATAACTTTCTCTACAAATATTGAATCGATATTCTTTTTCTTACATAATCTATATATATGAAAGTATAACATATCCAAAAATCAGAATTTTCTAAGCTGTAAAACAATTACAGCATAATTTCAAACACATCTTATATCTCTTTGATAGGGCAGATATGTACATATAAACTTATAAAAATTATATCTCCTAAGTTACTAAAAAATTATAAAATTTTCTAAAAATATTCTTAATACATCGATGAAAAATTCTTGTTCTTACAAGTTTTCAAATTCGATCTCTACCACCATGAAATTATCACCACAAGTTTATGTTTTTACCTTAAACCTCCTCTTCTTTTCTTCCTCCTTATCTCTTCTTCTCCTTCCTTTTACGTTTTTCTCTTCATATTTTCTTTTATTTCACATATTTCTAATATTGTATAAAGTCCACTTATCTCTATTAATATCTATCTTAACCTCCTTGTGTGTAATAATGATATTGGTCCATTTGTTACATTTTCTTTTATTTTTTTCTTCTTCCTTACCTCTTTCTCTACTACCCTCGACCCTTTTCTTTCTGGTTTTTCTTTTCTTGCCCAAATTCTAAGCATAATAACCTCCATACATACCATCCTTTAGTCCTCTTTTATGTTTAAGAATATTCCTTTCCATCAAAAAGTCCATTTTACCCCTTCTTACTAACAAAAATAACAATAACAATAATAATAAAACATTTATAATAGCTTAATTCTTATTTAGTCTTTAATTTCTATTTTTATTCGATTAAGTCCTTTAACATACAAAATACAATAATTCCTAGCATTGTATTGACGTATAGTTAAATTAATATATCCTACCCATTTTTATCTTACTTCATAATATATTTTTGATGCAACTACATTTGTGTAAATATGATATTTAATATAAAAATGAATGTATTAAAACGGGATGTTATATTTTCTTCTCTTCTTAAAAAGAATTTTTATAACATCCCGACCCAGGAGTTACAAGTTTTTGATTTATATATATTAATATATAAATGATGAATCGATTTAACTAGATATTAAAAGTAATTTGATAGTGTTTAGAAGATAATGCAGGATTTGGTATGGTGTGAGAAACGTTTAATTGTAAGTTGAGGTTTGAAATCGATGAAATAATGAAAATTTATACGATTAATATTTTGAGTTGAATGATAAATGGATGTGATATGAGATTAAGATTTTAAGACTTAATTTTTGAATGTTTTAAAATAATAATTATGAAGTTCATGAGTGTTATAAAGAGTTGAGAATGAGATATGATGAAGTATTGGGTTTTGATGTGTTGATCATGAAGTTTTGTAAGGTATGTTTAAGGATTGATGTAAGATTTATGAGATTATGAAGTTTTGTAGATGTTGATGACTTAAGCATGAGTTTATAATGTTGTGTTATGGATTGGGAGTGGGATTTTAAAGTTTTGATGTGATTTGGAGATTTTTAAGGTTAAAACGATTTCATAGGACGTTAACACGAGTTTGTGTTGTTGAACTATTAAAGAATTGATTTACAGAATGGCTAACACGGCGTGTTATTCCTCTGCACCAGCTTCACTCTTCTCTTTATAACTTGAGTTTTAACCGTTGGATCGTCGTCAAATTTGGACTGAAGTTTCCTAACATCTTGTTCTTGAATATGAATGGTGGAGATGAGATTCTGATGTCAAAACAGCATGTTGAAAGGCCAGCATGACATGTTACGGGGTCTGATGTAAAATTCTGGATTTTAAAGCCAACACGACGTGTTGGACTAATAACACTGAACCAGTTTTCAGCTAGAAAACTCTAGAATTTTTGAGACATATGTAGGGGTTTTTATTTTATTTTAAAAGTAAAAGATATTTTTTTATTTTAATGGATTTACATGGAAATGGGGACAAGAACAACATATTATTCATCTTTCTCTTCTCCTTTTATTTCTTCTTCATACTTTCTCCCTTTTCATGGTTTTCTTGCTTTCAAAAACCAATTTGATGTCGAATTCATCATCAAATTGTGATTGGCATGCATCTATGTTCGGGTTATTTTATTGGAAAGGTGAAGTCTTGATGTTTTGGGTTAAGGCTATAGGGCTTATTGAGTTGATTCTTTTGATAGGTAAGTGAAATATCAACCTATTTTTGTTTATTTGAAGTATTTTTGATTAAGTTTTAATTTGATTTACCATGAAAATTTGAGTTTAAAGTTGATGCATAAGTTTTGTTATAATTTGAAATTTCATAGTTTTGTTTTTTTTTTTAAATTGATGAAGTTGAGAAATTTAAAGATGTTGTAATATAGAAATGAGATTATTAGAGTTTTGATTATTAGATTTTTGGATTTTTGAAGATGATATTTGTGAGATTGGGTATTGATTATGGAAGATAAGAATGATTTTGATGTTTTAATTATTGAGTTATAAGTTGTTATTGATTTTGATGATGGATTATTGTGTGTGGTTTATAAATTTAAAGTACTAAAGATTTTTAAGTGTTTTAATAAAAGATTTTACTGATCTTTGTGAGACTCTTCTTCAGTGAAATGGTTCACTGAGGTGAGTTCTCACCTGGTGCACCTGTGAGCGGACGACCTTTTATATCAAAATGCGCTTGTGAAAGCGTGCTTGGGATTTTTAACAAGGTAAAATAATTTTTATTTGAAATAAAACAATTTTTAAGAAAGAATTCAAACTTGAATCCTTGAAAAACGATATTTG
>CAOJCR012362223.1:0-14005 GCA_948330485.1 Euphorbia neoarborescens | reverse complement strand
TCTAGTAAGGGAATAATGGACTACATAGTATAGTGGAAACAAAATACCTCTAGTAATGAGTGACGGCTGTGGGGGTTGGTTAATGTCGACAGTGGCGATGGGAGTTGATGAGCGGTGATTGTGAAGGTGACGGTAGCAAAGAGGATGGTGATGGGTGTCAAAAAACCAACCACTCGGTACAAATCACTGGTAATAAACGAAGGAATCAACAACAACTCTAGTAAGAGAATAATGAACTAAATAGTATAATGGAAACAAAATACCTCTAGTAAAAAGTGACGGCTGTGGGCGATGGTATATGTCGACGGTGGCGATGGGAGTTGATGACCGGTGACTGTGAAGCTGACGGTATCAATGAGGAAGACAATGGTGTCTGTCGCGGTGCAAAGAAGATGAAAAGGTAGGGTAGGTTTTTTTTTTGTTTAATGGAAACAAAATACCTCTACAAAAATTGACGGCTGTGGGCGATGGTGTATATCGACGGTGACGATCGGAGTTGATGACTAGTGACTGTGAAACTGACGGTACCAATGAGGAAGAAGATGGTGTCTCTGGCGGCGCAAAGAAGATGAAAGGCTATATTGGGTTTTTTTTTGTTTCAAATGAGGTGAAAGTAAAAAACAAATAAACAAAAGGTTAAAATTCCTATAAATTCATCAACAGATCATTTGTGTAATTTATTAAAAATCATATAACTAAAAGAGCTATAATTGTAATTAAAGAAAAATTAACTATAAACTATGTAATTATTAAAAACCGGTTTATGAAAATATTTTCTAAAATAGACTGATTTATATAATTTTCTCTTTATTATACCCACTTTTCATTAACCTTTCCATTGTGGAGAGATTAGTGGAGTTTTTTTTATGTTGAATATTTATGGATTCTTTTTTGATATCTTAAACCTTGCCGGAGTATCCCAGATCTCTTTTTTACGGGAGGTTAGACTAATCTCCGTCGCACAGCTCCTTGTACTTCCCGCCGAGATGAGGCTCGAACTCGAGACCTCCCTTGAAATGGAGCACATTGACACAGTGATTTTATCAATTGAGCTAGGCCCCATGGATAGAGATTAGTGGAGTTGATGAATACTTAATGAGTTCGTATATACCAACCTGTTGAGTATACTGTAGTTGGTTGCATCAATTAATTTTTTTAAATAAAATATTATTTATTAAAATTTAATTTATTATATAAATTTAATTTTAATTTATATTATTAAAATTAATTATTTTATTTAATTTATATTGATTATTTAATTATTTTAATTTTATAATTTATTTTTTAAAATTATTTGTTAAGATAATTAATTATTTGTTAAAATAAATTTTGTTAAAATATTAATTTATATATATAAATATTAATTATTTGTTAAAAAGGATATTAAATGAAAAAGTGAGATTTGATGGTAGATCTCATATAGTTTTTTTTTTTTTTTTGACTAAAGATCCAACATAGTTAAGTTAGTATAAAGTTTAATGAGTGTGAAAAAGAGTTTAATATAATTGAATTTATTATATTAATAATGTATCGATGACGCGTCGATAATGTGATGGGTTAATAGTATTATCTACTAATGATGCTCTTATATCGATATTCATTATGAAAAATAAAATATTATAGTCATAAAATTATTTTTTTATATAAAAATTATTGTTATTTAAATTTTATTTTATATATGGTCATTTTGAACAAAATTAAAAATTCACACCTAAATACTAATTAATTGAAAAATTTCCACGTGAGGTTTTGTATATTTTAATAAATTTAAGTGGAGTTAATATTTTAAAAGATCCATATTATGTGAAAATTGTAAAAATAAATATATAAATTTTTTTATTTATTTGATATGCACGTAGCATTCCGACGTATGAATTTTTTCCAAACTCCATTCAAAATAACAAGAAGTGAAAAATATATAGTAACTTTAATATTAAAAAATAAAGTTCAAAATAACTACATGTAAAATAAAATTTGGATAATAGTGACTTTTGTTCTAAAAAATTAAATTTTATAAATATATGGTCTTGTTTATCACAATTAAAGAATTATAGATGTAATTAAGCCTTAATTTCATGAAATAATTGGATCAAAATGCCAAACATCCTCCTAAACTTACGAAACTTTCAATTCCCGTCATATAATTTTTTGACTGAATATAATATGTCATTTAAATCAAAAGATCTGAAACCAATACAGAACATAAAAAGGTGGACTATGATGAAACCAAGTCCCCTATATGTCGAAGAATTAGCAGCTCAAGTAAGAACATGAGCTACCTGATTCACAGACCTACAAACAAATTGAAACTTTATTGTGTCCATCTCCTGTGCTAAAATTTTACAATCATGAATTATAGCACCTATAGGAGATCTTATCATTCTTTTATCGTGAAGCATTTGAGTGATGGTCAAGGCATCCAATTCCACAACTACTTTGTCGAGGTGAAGTTCCTTTATCCAACTTAGAGCCTCTTTACAGCTCAGTGCTTCTGCTAACATCGAGTCACCTCTGCCATCCATTAATAAATTACGGGTTGCCATAAACTGTCCAGTCGAATTTCTTAGAATGCATCCATGCCCCAAACGAGCTCCATTTTCAAAGATACTTGCATCAACGTTATATTTTATCCATCCCGACCTCGGTGGCACCCATCTTTTATCTCCACTCCCATTAACTAATACATCTTCTCTCACTTGCATATCTGCTGTTATAAAAGTTGTCCCACCAGCATGAATATCAGCATGTGTAGGCAAGTTAGAATGATGAGGACATCAAACTGCCGGATGAACATCCGGGCACCGAACTGAATCCACATCCGGGTGGATGAAATGACCGGATGCCTCAACCGTCGGGCGCTTAGCCGAATGATGAAAACCCGGGTGATGTCAGGGTCAACCAACTCTGTTGACATTCCCAACTATCACCTTTTTGCTGCAACCTAACTTTTGTAATCCCTAGGAGTTGTGTACTTTTCCTATTTTTTTGTGCAACTTTTCATATTTTCATCATTCTTTTTGTTTTTTTCATCATTAATGTAATTTGTAAGAAGGATTAGGGTTTGCCTCATATAAAAGGCAACTCATCTTCTTTGTAACTCAACTTTTGACCAATCAAATTTATCAACCAACCTTTAAGGTTTATTTCAAGGTTTTCCTTGTGTTTCAAAGGTGGATTTCTTTGTTTAAGTTGTAGATTCAACTTGTTTTTCTTTGTTGGTTTAAGGTCAAAACCTTCACCTTTTCTTTCTCTCAACACAATCCGTATCAGTTGGTATCAGAGCCTAACTGTTTCTCTAATCAAAAATCTCTCTTAAGATATGGTCCAATCAAGAATGCAAGAGCAGGTAGATGCATTGGAGAAGAACCTCGAAGAACTGAGGCAGGAAATGAAGAACAATGTGCAGGCCTTACGGGATGATTTCAGTTCCTTCAAAAGGCAGCTGCTGGAAGTTCTGAGACAAACCGGAAGACCACTTAACGATGGAGAAGGAGCTTCAAATCCACAGCCACCACCACCGGTTAGAATTCATGTGGAGGAGGAACGATTTCCGAGACCATCACCACCACCTTTTCAGCCACAAACTGAACCCCGACGAGCAGGAGTGGTAACGCAACTAAACCCTCCTCTTTATGATTCTGATGAAAGTGAGGAAGAGTATGATGTAATAGGCGTAGAAGGCGTAATGGTTTTGTGAGGAATGAGAGATATCCACACGATGGAGGACGGAACCGGGTAGAGGAAGCCTACAAGCTTAAGGTTTATCTCCCTTCATTTGGGGGAGATCTTGATATTGAAGGGTTCTTGGATTGGCTGTCTGAAGTGGAACAATTCTTTGAGTATGCTAATGTTCCTGAAGATAGGAAAGTGAAGCTAGTGGCGTATAAATTGAAAGGAGGCGCATCCGTTTGGTAGGACCAGATGTGTGAGATCAGGAGGAGAGGGGTGTGAGCACCGGGTTTTTACCCTAAGGCTATGATGAAAATGGCATTTGCCACCTACCTTTTCTTATTTTTATATCTATTTGAGCTGACTGAAGACAAATCGATGACTCCGGCGATGCACCATGAAGAAACCGAATCAAACATGTCGTTTTGGGTTTTGGGCCATCGGGCCCGGCCCGAGCCTGTCCTAGCCCGAGATTTCTCGCTCTAATTATTTTTATAAAAATTATTTTTATCCACATTATTTTTATTTATTTTATTAAATAAATAAATAATGATAGGTGGTATTAATAGTCAAGATAAGAATTAGAAAATAATAGGAATTAAAGGAGTGAAAGTTAAAGGACCAGATGACAGCCTTGAAGGACGGAGGGCGTAAAAGCATTGCAAGAAACGCCGCTGCCTCAACGGTTAACACTCTTGCCCTCTCCCTGCACGTCCCAGCTTCGACTCCCACAGGCAGCAATGCTGCCAATGTTTTTTTTCATTTATTTACCCATTTACGAAACGACGCCGTTTTGAGTTATTGAAGAACATAACTCAAACGACGTCGTTTCATGGCTGCAGGGGCAAGAAAAAATGAAAGGGCTGGCGATGATGTGGCTGGCTTCGATTGGTGGTACAAGTGGTACCATTCATCCTCAATGAAAAAAAAGGTAATTTGCAGCAATGACGCAGGCAACCTCTTTGTTTTTGGAAGAAATCACGAAAACATGGAATTATCTTCTTTGATTTGATTTTCCTTCCTATATTAGTAGCAAAATCACGAAAATTAAGGAATTAGGGAGGTTGATTTTTCTTTTTTGGGAAAAGAATAATAGAAGAAGGAAAATGACAGTGAGGGGGGAGGACTATTAACAACCCAAACGGCCCACTTCTTCTGGGGTTGGCTTTCTTTCGTCACTTTGGCAAATGTCATTTTCATCATAGACTTAGGGTAAAAACCCGGTGCTCACAAGGGGGAAGAGAACCGTATAGATCCTGGCTACAGATGAAAGCTATGCTGAGAGAGAGATTTTTACCACCGGATTATGAGCAGTACATCTATTCGGCTTACAGCAAGTGTTCTCAAGGAAACCGGACCGTACATGAGTACACAGCCGAATTCCTAAGGTTGTCAGCCTGAGCTCAGCTAACCGAATCCAAGCCTCAGAGGGTGGCTCATTACTTGGAAGGATTGAGGGAAAATCTGAGAGACCGCATTGGTATCTAGATGATTCTGAGTGTGCAATATGTTAGAAACTTGGCACTGAAGGCAGAATTGGAAGCTAGCTCATGCCTGAGAAATTATGGGCAGACGCATGACTGGCGGATGAGTACAGAAGCCCCATCCGGGAGAGATGCCCTGAACCGAGTTGATAAGGGGAAGAATATAGTTGGCAGGAGTACCACTCAGGTACCGAAAGGATCTCAACCGCCACAAAGAGAAGGCAAACAACACCCGGGAACAACAGTCCCTGTCTGAGCACCAAATCCCTATGCCAGACCTGCCCCAATCACATGTTATAGGTGAAACGAACCTGGACATAGGTCTAGTGAGTGTCCAAAGAGGAGAAGAGCCAATGTTGTTGAACGGTATGATGAAGATGAGGAGGGAGTGTGTTGTGAACCACTGGCAGGAAGTGATGAAGAACCGGGTCCCGAACATACTGTCCATGTGGTAAGGAGGATGCTTATATCGAGCAGAGTTGACAAAGGGTAGAGGCACTGACTATTCAAAACGAGATGCCTAGTGCAAGATAAAAAGTGCAGCCTGATCATTGATAGTGGGAGTCAAGAGAAAATCATTAGCTCACACGCCGTACAGAGATTCGGCTTGACACCCAAAGTGCATCTGGATCCATACAGTATCGGTTGGATCAAGAACGTTGGGAAGATCTGGGTGACTCAATGCTGCAAGGTACCACTTGTTATTGGCGCTTATACTGATGAAGTTTATTGTGATATGGTAGATATGGATGCATGCCATGTACTTCTTGGCAGACCTTGGCAATTTGATGTTGACGCCCAACACTCCGGGTAGAAGAACACTTACAAATTTGTCAAGGAAGGCATTCGGTACGTTCTGACACCGATCATACAGAAAGCTAAAGCAGAGAAGAGGGAGACCCTCATTGCTTGTTCAAGCAGGAAAGCTTTTGAGATGGAGTGTGAAGAGACCCTCCAAGTTTATCTGGTAGTAGCCAAGCCTAACGGCAAGTACAAGAATGACAGGGATCAGATACCGGATGAACTACCTAGTGGGTTACCACCCCTGAGGGACATTCAGCACCACATTGACTTGGTGCTAGGAGCAAAGTTGCCTAACCTTCCACACTACCGGATGAGTCCTAAAGAAAACGAGATCCTAAGTAAGTAGGTGGGAGAACTCTTGAAGAAGGGTTAGATCCGGGAAAGCTTAAGCCCGTGTACAGTACCTGCCTTACTGACACCGAAGAAGGATGGATCTTGGCGGATATGTGTAGATAGCCGAGCCATCAACAAAATCACCATCAGGTATCAGTTTCTAATCCCCACGCCTGGATGATATGTTTGATCAGTTAGGAGGCTCGAAGGTTTTCTCAAAGATAGACCTGAAGAGTGGATACCACAAATCTGGATCCGGGAAGGAGATGAGTGGAAAACAGCATTCAAGATCCGGGATGAACTGTATGAATGGTTGGTCATACCATTCGGCCTCACCAATACCCCGAGTACATTTATGCGGTTGATGAACCAGGTACTTCGTTCTGTTATTGGTAAGTTTGTAGTTGTTTATTTTGTCGATATTTTAGTCCACAACAGAACCCTGGAACAACATTAGGAGCATTTGAGGACAGTGTTTGAGTTGCTGAGAGAGAACAAACTGTATGCCAACACGAAGAAATGTGACTTTGTATTGGAGAACCTAGTGTTTTTGGGATATGTGGTTAGCTGCAAGGGGATCCGAGTAGATGAGAGCAAAGTGAAGGCTATCCAGGAATGGCCAACCCCGACGAACATTGGAGACATTCGGAGTTTCCATGGACTAGCAACTTTTTACCAGAGGTTTGTTAAGGACTTCATCTCTATTGTTTCCCCTCTGACAGAATGTCTGAAGAAAGGGAGAGGATTCCAGTGGGAAACCGAACTAGAGGCTAGTTTTGCCCTAATTAAAGAGAAGCTGAATACTGCTCCAGTTTTAGCCTACCCCGACTTCAACAAATTGTTTGAAGTGGAGTGTGATGCAAGTGGAATAGGAATTGGGGGAGTATTGATGCAAGAGAAGAGGCTCATTGCATATTTCAGTAAGAAACTTAGTGTTGCCCGAATGAAGTGGGCCACCTATGACAAGGAGTTCTATGTGGTGGTCCGGGCACTGAAGACATGGGAGCACTACTTGATCGGAAAGGAGTTTGTCCTATATACTGACCATCAAGCCTTGAAGTATTTGGGGAGTCAAAAACAGATTATGCATGCCAGGTGGACCGCTTTTATTGATAAGTTTTCTTACCAGCTTGTCCATAAATCTGGATCCCAGAACAAAATAGCGGATGCTCTCAGTCGGCGTGTGAACCTGTTGAAGACCATATCACTGGAAGTAGACACTTTTGAGCATGTGAGGGCTGATTATGAAAAATATCCAGACTTAGGGAACATTTGGCATGCCTGTCAGGATGGAAGAAGTAAGGGAGATTACCATGTAATGAATAGCTATTTGATGAAGGGTAATCAACTCTGCCTACCGGGGACATCCATTCGGGAGAGGGTTATTCGGGAGTTCCATGGAGGGAGCCTATCCGGACACTTTGGCAGAGACAAAACTCACGAAGCAGTCAGTACCCAGTACTTTTGGCCTAAGATGCAACGTGATGTGGCAAATGTTGTGGAGCATTGTTATGTCTGCCAGACCGCCAAGGGGCATGCTCAAAATACCGGGCTCCACCAGCCCCTACCCATACCGGATTCTATTTGGGAGGACCTATCTATCGATTTCATCCTGGGGTTACCAAGAACTCAGCGAGGTATGGACTCTATTTTTGTTGTGGTGGATAGGTTTTCAAAGATGGCTCATTTTCTTCCTTGCCGAAAGACCAATGATGCCTCCTCCATCGCCAAGTTTTTCTTCCTAGAGATTGTACGATTGCATGGAGTACCCAAGAGTATTGTGTCAAACCGGAACACCAAGTTCCTGAGTCACTTCTGGAAGACTCTTTGGGCTCTGTTCAAGTCTACTCTAAAGTTCAGCACAACCGCCCATCCCCAGACTGATGGCCAGACTGAAGTGGTCAACCGAACCTTGGGGAATTTATTGAGAAGTATCTGCCGGGAGAAGCCCAAGACTTGGGATTTTGCATTAGCCCAGGCTGAATTCGCATACAATAGGGCAGTACACTCGGTGACCGGAAGAAGTTCATTCAGCATAGTCTATACTAGGGAACCGAATCATTCCCTCGATTTGGCGCAATCCTCCCGAGTCCATAAACCAAATATGTCAGCTGAGAGACTTGCCCAAGAGATCCAAGAGATGTATGCAGGTGTCCGGGACCGTCTAGAGAAAAACAATGCCAGGGTTAAGGCAAAAGTAGATGAACATAGGCGGGAGCTACACTTCGACATTGGGGATGAGGTCATGGTTTACCTGAGCAAAGAGAGACTCGCCAACGCAACTAACAGTAAGCTGAGACCCCAGAAGTACGGCCCGTACAAAGTCAAAAAAAGACTCGGTCCTAATGCCTACTCCCTTGAACTGCTGGCATGGTTGGGAAAGATGTCAACCTCCTTCAACATCAAAGACTTAAGTCCCTACAAGACAAATGAACCACTCCCCTATCCACCTAACAATTTGGGGCCAAATTTTAAAGAGAGAGGGAATGATGAGGACATCAAACTGCCAGATGAACATACGGGCACCAAACTGAACCCACATCTGGGTGGATGAAATGATCGAATGCCTCAACCGTTAGGCGCTTGGCCAAATGACGAAAACCCGGGTGACGTCAGGGTCAACCAACTCTGCTAATATTCCCAACTACCACCTTTTTGATGCAACCTAACTTTTGTAATCCCTAGGTGTTGTGTACTTTTCCTATTTCTTTGTGTAACTTTTCATATTTTCATCATTAATGTAACTTGTAAGAAGGATTAGGGTTTGCCTCATATAAAAGGCAACTCATCTTCTATATAACTTAACTTTTGACTAATCAAATTTATCAACCAACTTTTAAGATTTATTTCAAGGGTTTCCTTGTGTTTCAAAGGTGGATTCCTTTATTTAAGTTGTGGATTCAACTTATTTTTCTTTGTTGGTTTAAGGTCAAAACCTTCACCCTTTCTTTCTCTCAACACAATCCGTTATCATAGAATTGATAGCAATATTTTTGGCAGAATTAACAACTTCCACCTGCGCATTTATCTCTGTAAAATCAATTCTATCAACTTGTGGAACATCCTGTGCACACGAATTAGGATGAACAACACTATCTCCTTCTTCATTAAACCATCATCTGTGAAAATGAGCCACGACAGATGCAGATTTAATTAAACCATCATCTGTGAAAATGAGCCACGACAGATGCAGATTTAATTTTAGCGGCTTTCTATTGTTCTAAGAAACCAATAGCCATGATATAGACTTGTGAAGCTCTTTGTTGTACTCCCTGCCACAACCAAATTTCTTCTTTTCCAGATCACCCAGAGGATTAGTACAGCCAATTCTATTTTCAAAGTCTCTTGCATACAAAGCCATCTCCCCCAGTCACCGAAATTCATAATGGATATCGACCACCCTTGTGCAAATAATGCCCCCCAAACATCACGTGAAGTTTGGCAAGCGATGAATAAATGGAAATAAGAGTCATGAAGCTCCCTACAAAACGGACAGGATAAATTAAGGATAATGTTTTTATCCCGAAGTCTCGTTGTTGTAGGCAAAATATTAGTGCCCAGCTTCCACAAGAAATTTTTAACTCTTGGCGGAACATTCAAAGACCAAATACATTTCCACCCCTTATCCATAAAATTAGATGACAAATTGCCAATAGGAGACTGTTTGACTGCATATTAGTAGGCACTCTTTACTGAGAACAAATCGTCCTTCTCCCACATCCAAAAAACTTGACCTTTCCTTTCATTACGAGAAATTGGAATTGATAGAATTAGATTGGCATCTCTTTCCTCAAAGATTGTTCTCGCCTTATCTTCATTCCATTTAATGCCCGATCGATCTAGTAAATCAGGCACAACTAGATTATCATTTGATGAATAACAAGGGGTTCGAACTTGAGGATCATTATCTGGAAGCCAATTGGTACCCCAAATCCGAATATTCATGCCATTTCCCACTCGCCATCTTAGCCCCGGCTGTAAAATTTGTTTTGTTGCAAGTAAGCTCCTCCATATAAAACTGTCATTATTCCTTGTTGTGGCCTCAAAAAAATTTCCATGTGGGAAATACCAAGCCCTGAACATACAGCTGACCAAAGATTGCGGCTCAACCAATAAACGCCACGATTGATTACATAACATTGCAATGTTGAAACTTCGTAAATCCCAAAAGTTCATACCTCCAGATTCCTTGGACTAACATAAGCAAGCCCATCAGATCCGGTGTATATTAAAGTTTGCCCCCCACCAGAATATTGAAAAAATCTTTTCAAGCTGGGAGACAATCTTCATTGGGAGAAGGAAAATATTCATAGCATACATCGGAAGCTCTTGAGCAACAGAGCGTAGTAAAATTTCCTTTCCGCTTTGAGAGATACACTTCCTGATCCAACCTTGACATTTCTTCTCTGCTTTCTCGATCAGGAAGCTAAAGGCTTTAGATTTTGATCTCCCAATATAAGATGGAAGACCCAAATAAGTACCCAGATCATCAACTTCTCGAATTTGAAGGATATTTCTTACTGCTAGCCGATCCTCTACAGATACATTAGGGCTAAAAAAGATAGCTGATTTATCAAAATTTGTCATTTGACTCGAAGCTCGTTCGTAAATCTGAAAGCATTCTTTTAGAGGTGCTGCTTCCATCTCGTTAGATCTAAAGAAAAAAAGACTATCATCTGCAAAGAATAGATGAGATAAAATAAGAGCTAAATTGTCCAGTTTACAACCATGTATCATCCCAGCCTCTATCTTTTGTTGCAACAGGCAAGAGAGGCCTTCAGCACACAATAAAAATAAATATGGTGAGAGAGGATCACCCTGACGTAGTCCTCTTTGTGGATAGAAGCCAGCAAAAGATCCGTGGGGATGTTGAATTTGATATGAAATAGATATCATATAATACAAGATAATATTAATCATATGTGCCGAAAAACCAATCTTATGCATCAGTGCCTCAAGGAAATCCCATTCTACACGATCCTAAGCCTTTTCCATATCCACCTTCAAGGATCCTAGTCCATTATGCCCCGACCTCCTTCTACATATGACATGCCCATCTTCATGTGCTATTAGTATGTTATCCGTAATGAATCTCCCTGGGATAAAGGCGCTCTGTGAGGAAGAAATAATTGAATCCATGACCCATTTTAGCCTAGCTATTAGCAATCATCTTCATTATAATTCGCACAATTACATTACATAGGGCAATTGGGCGCAATTGAGAAACCACATTAGGCATTTTGACCTTTGGTAACAAAATAATATTTGTCAAGTTTACCTCCATTGGGATAGTCCCTTGTGCTAAAGATTCAATACAAAAACGAGAGACATCCTCGCCAATTATGTTCCAGAATTTTTGAAAAAATCCCGGACTAAAACCATTCGGACCCCGAGCTTTATCTGGATGCATTGAAAAAATATCTTCTTTCACCTCGTCATCTGTGTATGGTTTAGATAAATATTCCTTTTGCTCCTTATTGATTCGTGATTGTATCGTTTCCAAAAGATCTTCCATGTTCATACCACGCGAGGTGAATAAATCCACATAAAATTCCTGTATTAGTTGCTCCAAACCTTGTCCCTATTGCAGCCAATTACCTTGTGTATCTTGTAACCTTTGGAAACTCTTTTTTCTGCCTCTGTACTTCACTAATTATGAAAGAAACGGGAGTTAATGTCACCATGCTTCAGCCAGTTTAATTTAGCTCTTTAACTCCAATAAATTTCTTGTTGTTGAAGCAATTTGCCATATTCCTCCTGCTTTAATTTAAACTCCCCACTATCATCCCATCCAGCAGTTTGTCGTAAAACATTTAACTCCTCCCTACATTTCTTTAACTGAGATTTGAAATGCAATCTCTAAATTCGTCCCCCAATTCTCCAATGCATGGCTACAGTTTTTCATTTTCTCCAAAAATGATATATATGTCTTGTGATTTATGCCAAGAGTTGCGTATGACCTCCATACATTCCGATGAGAGTGTCCAAACATTTTCAAAACGAAAGCTATGATTACCTTTTAATTTTGTTGTTCGATAATAAAGTAACAGTGGAGAGTGTCAGACTGAGATGTTACAATATTCTCCACCCAAGCATCTGTAAAATTTTCCAACCAATCCAAATTACCTTCTGCTCTATCCAAACGCTCAGCCACCCAGTGATCCGTACCTCTACCTCTTTCCCATGTAAAAGGATAACCAACCGTACCAAGATCCGATAAACCACACTGAGTTAAAGTTTCTGAGAATCCAGCTAATAATGTCACAGGATGAGGGACACCTCCTTGTTTTTCTTCCGAGGCAAGTAAGTCATTGAAATCTCTGATTAAGCACCATGGTTTGTGAATTTAGAATATGTAACATGCGAATCATATTCCAAGAGTCCCTTCTTCTATATCTCTCAGGACAACCATAGAAACTGGTTAAGCGCCATTCCTCCTCCCCTTCTTTTATAAAAACATCAATAAAGTTCCTCGAATATTTATTAAGACGAACCATCCCATTATCCTTCCACAGTAAAGCAAGTCCTCCCCCGTGCCGGATATGGTCCATATAGAATAATCCTACTGCTCTCCCCACCTTAACCTCCATAAGAAACACCACTGTAGGCCTATAAGAAGACACTAGGTCTCCTAATTCCTGAACTGTACGTGGTTGGCCCAAACCACGATAGTTCCAGCTTAAGATTTTTATGGTTGTAGGCGGGTCCTGTAGCCGGATCCTGCCTCTGAATCATTTTGAATTATTTATCTATCCTCCATCATAGGGGAAATTTTAGAGTGTGCCAGGCGTACCACATCATCGTGGTATGCCTAGACACAATAAAAGTGTGGGCCCCACATTTGACTCCACATTTAATGATGTGGGACTCACCAAAAAGTGTAGCGTCCGCACCTTTTTGTGTCTAGGCATACCACGCTGACGTGGTATGCTAGGCACACTCTAAAATTTTTCGTCATATAGTTAGTACAACTAATTCAATTTGCATTGTATACTTGACAAAAGCGGCTTGATTTACACCATTAAAGGCCAATTTGAGATTGATGTCGCCCTGCTTTCCGTCTGTTTTTCAAAAAGTATCATTGGAAAAATAGATTTAAACAGTATGATATCAATTCAAACTAACCCTAATTAAACTTTTTTGTGACTGTTTTCCACAGCCTTAAAGCTAAAGTTTTTTGAAAAATCATGTATATACCAATTTTTTTCAAAAACAACCCCAAACTGACCCCAAATTACATAACAGACGCTCGCGATTCAATAGTATTTGAGGTAGACTTGCCGATTTGAAAGGCAAATTGAATCGATAACAATGTCCATAGCTTATACCTCAAAACTTGTGTATTTTCATGTACATACTTTACCTTAGCTTATTAACCCCAAAAATAAAAGAAAAAATTATATAAATCAGCTTATTTTAGAAAATATTCTCATAAAGTGGTTTTTAATAATTATATACTCTATAGTTTAATTTTTCTTTAATTATAATTATAACATTTTTAGTGTTATAGATTTTTATAAATTACATAAATAGCATGTTTGTGCCATGTGTCACTCATTCCTTATTTTCCTCCCTCTTTGCCATGTGTTTCTTCCTCATTTGTGCATTATTTTCCTCCCTCTTCTTAAATAATTAAATTTTTATTTTTAATTTATCTTTAAATCTATTTATTTTTTTATTATGTATGTTTAGAATTTTTTTTATAATTTTTTTTA
>CAOJCR012356969.1:0-12189 GCA_948330485.1 Euphorbia neoarborescens | reverse complement strand
TTTTCTTAAAAAAGTTTTTTGACAAACCTATATTTAAGACATTTGATGAGGTTCTGAAAAGCTTTTTCTTTAATTTTAAATTGGTGAATATTTTGAGGATAATTTCCTCTTTTTGTAAAATAAAAATGTTTTATGTATGTTTCCTCTTTTCACCTACTCTATTACATTGCACTTACATTAGTTACTAAGTTTGAACTACCTATCCCAACCCCGGGGATATTGAAAAAGCATCGCTTTGTGTTCCACATTTGGGCATGAGGACGCCTATCGAAGAAAACTACTCATAGCCTCATACTAACTCTTCTCGTTCGAACCTATTTGGAAAGAGAAAGAGCATATATTATGCTATGAGAGCCTTTGATTTTATCCCGAGTACTACTCAAGCCTGTGCATATAGTAGCCAAATAACAACTTTACTTAGGATTCCAAAACTCTATATAAAATGAATCTAGTTCCGACTTTTGCCTTTCCCCATTAAAGGCAAAGCGAGCCCACCAAGAAATGGTTAGAGATTTTACACTGTGTGAAGTTATAAGGTTGGGAATTTCCGACTCCCATGCTATTTGCTCTTGTTTGTGTGTTCTTAAGCTTTCAATTTTGATATGTTGTATGCACGTTTGTAAGGCTTGTTTAAGTCTTTTGGTTTGGCGTCATTGGTATGGGTATGGGGTATGCATGTTTATTGTTTTAGACATGTACATAAGGTCTTTTGACACATATTGTTGTAATTCTAACTTGTATTTATATCTCGTTCAAGAGTCTGTCTGCATTTTAGAGTCTATCTGTATATCATGGTTTGTCTTATTAGCCAATTAGACATACGTTATGCATGATACCATGTCATGCCTCATTTCAAATGTATTATATCATACCATGCATTATTTCAAATGCCATGTCATGCATTATATCATATCATGTACCACTTCAAATGCCATGTCTTGCATTGTGCCATGTCATGTACCATTTCAAATGCCATGTTATGTATTGTGCCATGTCATTCATTATGTCATGTCATGCATCATTCCAAATGCCATGTCATGCATAATGTTATGTCATATATTATTTCAAATGTTATGTCATGCATGATGACATGTCATACATCATCCTTAATCGCATGTCACAATACCATGTCACGCATCATTTCAAATGTTATGTAATGTATTGTACCATGATATGTATCATTCCAAATGCAATGGCATGTAACATTCTAAATGCCATGACATGCATCATTGCAAATGACATATCACGCGTCATTTCAAATGTTATGTCATGCATTATACCATGACATGTGCCATTTTAAATAACATGTCATACATCATTTCAGATGTTATGTCATGCATTATACCATGACACGTGCCATTTCAAATAACATGTCATGCATAATTTCAAATGCAATGTCATGCATTATACCATGATTTATACTTTTCCAAGCGACATGCCATGTATCATTCCAAATGCCATGACATGTACCGTTCCAAAATCCACGTCATGCATAATTTCAAATGCAATGTCTTGCATTATACCATGCCATGTGTCATTCCAAAAAACATGTCATGCATCATTTCAAATGCAATGACATGCATTATACTATGACATATATTTTTCCAATTGAGATGTCATGCATCATTCCTAATGTCATGTCATGCATAAAGCCATATCATGCATCATTCCAAATGACATGTCATGCATAGTGCCACGTCATCCACCATACCACAATACCATATCATGCTTAAATACCATATCATAAATCATTCTAAATGACATGCCATGTAATGCCAAATTCCATGCCATCCATGATGCTATTTCATACGGATACCATGTCATGCATCATTCCAAATTCCACATTATGCATGATGCTATGTCATTCTTCATGATACAATGCCATGCTAAATGTTACATCATGAGTCATTCTAGATGTCACGAAATGCATGATGCCACGTTATCCATTATGATATGGTCCCATGTCTTATGTCATTCTAAATACCATGCCATGCATCATTTCTAATTCCATATCATCCATGATGCAATATTGTACATCATTCCAAATGCCATGTCTTGCATGATGCTATGTCATTTATCATGACATAATGCAATGTCATGTATCAATCCCAATACCATATCATTCTTCATAACATAATGCAGTGTCATACATTATGACATAAAGCCATGTCATACATCATTTCAAATTTCAAGCCATGCATAATGTCATGCAATTCATCATGGCATAATATTATATCATTTATCATTCTAAATGACATGTCATTTATCATGATACAATGTCCTGCCATTTAACATCACATGATGCAATATTGTACATTATTCCAAATGCCATAACATGCACGATGACATGTCATTCATTATAACATAATGCAATATCACACATCATGACATAAAGCTATGTTAAACATCATTTCAAATTCCATATCATGAATAGTACCATACCATTCATCATGTTATAATGTTATATCATGCATGATGCCATGTCATTCATTATGATACAATGCTCTGCAATTCATCATGACATAATAATATGTTTATCATTCCAAATGCCATGTCATTCGTAATGACCTAATACTATATCATTTATCATGACACAATGTTATGTCATGCATGATGACCTGTCATTCATCATGACACAATATCTTACCATTCATCGTGACATAACAGTATGTCATGCATCATTTCAAATGTCATGTCATATGTAATGTCATCTCATGCATCATGACATAATTTCATTCATTACGACATATTACCATGTCATACATCATTTCAAATTTCATGTCATGCATGGTGACTTATCTTTCATACTGGGACATAATAATATGTTCATCATTCCAAATGTCATGTCATACGTAACGACCTAATAATGTATTATTTATCATGACACAATGCCATATCATGTATGATGACCTGTCATTCATCATGACACAATGTCTTACCATTCATCATGACATAATACTATATCATGCATCATTTTAAATGTCATGTCATGTCATGTGTGATGTCATCTCATGCATCATTACAGAATTTCATTCATCATGACATAATACATCATTTCAAATTTCATGCCATGTATGGTGACATGTCTTTCATAATGACATAATATTATATCATTCATCATTCTAAATATCATGCATGATACCATGTCATTTATCATGATATAATGTTGTGACATTTATCATATCATAATTTCATATCATATATATCATGACATAAAGTCATGTCATACATCATATTAAGATGTCATGCCACATATCATAACATCGTGTCACATCATCATGACATCATATCATGCCATACATCAGGATATAACTTTATGACATGCATCATATCATGTCCTGTATAATCATAGGCTCTTGACTATTAACTACTAATTACTAACTACTGACTACTAACGACTAACTATTAACAACTAACTGCCTAACTCAAGATAATCCATGCATTTTTGTGTTGGTATAAATTGGTAATCATTCAAAGATGTACATATTTAATCAGCATATCATGTGTATGACTATGTACCCATATTTTTATGAGTAATATCTTGGGTAACGTGTCAATAAATTTTGTGATATTGTCGTATTGCATTTCCCTTATGATTATGCATACACTCTAGATAAATCTTATCAATCACACTTTCATATCATGTTTGATAAGAAAAGAGTGACATGCCCGTGCATCAAAGTCTAGCCCAAACAAAATGCATGGGTCTAACATATCATTCTCATGTGTGTCATTGCACTAATCTTTTCAATGCAACCATTTGCATGATACTTGCATGTACATTATCACATACATCATTTGTGTGTGCCATTACACTAACCTTTTTTTAATGCAGTTACATTATCTAATGCATCATTCGAATGTCATTGCACTAACAATCTTTATGTAGCTATGCATTGATTTCTTGTGTCATATCATATAAGATCCTTTCCATCAGCATTATGACTGAGGCATTAACACTTTGTTGTGTGTATGCATTTGCATTTCACTTCATGCATATATAAGCTCAACCTCCATCGAAGATATGTATGCCTAATCTTGTTGACGCGGAATCAGTCACAATGGTAGAGAAGATCAAAAGGGGGATGGAAGCACAAAGGAAGGCACAACACCAAGAAATTGTGGAGAGACAATATGGGGGACATATGTCTAGCAGTTGGAAGATGGGGCATTTCATGCAAGCTTGTGTGACTTCTTAAAAAAAACCCAGCTTGCAACAAATAATATGACACCTTCAAACCAGAACATCAATACGTTGAGGCAATGGATGAAGCAAACAATGCTAGGGAAAAGATAAATGGGATTTATGTTTCAATAGAAACAATGCCTTAGGCAATATGAAGTTGCTTTGGCAAAATATTCCAAGACCGAAAATTTTAGTGAATAAATTAGAAAAAACCTACAAAAGAAAGAACCTAAACATTCTGATGAGACATCCAAAGTTTTAAAGAATCATCCACAATCAACTTACAAGAGGAGGAGTCCCTTGTGCAATGCACTTAACAGCAGTGGACCACGGTGGATTCCACATATATGGTCCATCCACGGCTATAGAGATCAAAGTAATTATAATAGTAATTTATATATAAATAGAAAGCAGTAAATAAATGAGCAACAGAGTCAGAAGAAATACATTTTTTTATATTTTCGGATGAGAGGATAAGCAGCGGCGAGGAGTTGGTGGTTTCTTGATGATTTATGTTCGGTGATCAGTGGCGAGGGTAGACAGATGATGAGAGGAGTTGGTGGTTTTATGGTGGTGGAATGAGCAGCGGAGAGGGTGGTAAACAGAGGATGAGCAGCGGATAGGGATGTAAACGAGGCCCCACGGGACTAGGAATGAACTCCCCATCCCCATCCCCGCCTCGTCGGGAAATCCCCGTCCCCGTCCCCATTTAAGAACAGGAAATTTTTTTATCCCCATCCCCGTCCTCTCGGGGAATCGGGTACCCCACGAGGATTCCACATCCCCGATAAGGGATGGAAATTTTTTCAATTTCCCTTGTCTTTGCGGGGATTCTCCGCAGAGAATTATGCACAAAAAATTAATACAACAAATAATATATTAGATTAAACAATAAAAATAACTAATAAAAATATAAATTAAAATATTCCGATCCAATTTTTTATATTTTATTATGCATATGGGGAAATAGGGGAAATAAATGGGGATTTTTATGGGAATGGGGAAATGAACGGAGAAATAAACAGGGATTTTTGTGGGAATGGATAAACGGGGAAACGTAGACGGGGGCCCGCGGGGCGGGGAGTGCTATCCCCGTACCTGTTTACTAAACGGGGAAAAAATTCCCCGTCCTCGTCCCCTGGGGATGGTAATCGGGGAATCCCCGTCCCCGTTGGGGCGGATCCCCGGAAGGGACGGGGAATTTCCGCCCCGTTTACATCCCTAGCAGCGGACGACACTACGGAGAGGAAGTGGTACGAAAGGGAGAAATGAATTATTAAGTTTAGATTAGCGGTGTAAGTAATTAAAATTTTATTTATATTAATAAATATCTTATTTAAATAGGTTGGGTCATGAGTTTAGGAGTTAATCCTTGACCCAATCCATTTATTAAACGTGCTTATCGACTTTTTTAAATCCCGTATTATACGAATCGTTCGTATCGTGATATATTCTGACAACCTCCTCTGAATATCTAATCTTTATAATTGTAATTTTTTTGAACTGTCATTTCTAAAATTTACTCTTTATATGACAACACGTATTATATAGGTATATAGAAATTACTAAGATATCAATATTGTAATAGAAAAATATAAATATGTTCTTATAGCTACACGCATACATATTTTAGAAGTATGACAAAATTTATCTTATTCTTCAATAAGATAGTTTCCACATTTGATTTGGATGCTTCGACAAAATTAATTAGTCATTTTTCTATTAATTTTCTAAATTTTTTAAAACAAATCTATATATATTTTCCATTTTTTAACTCATGGTTGGATTTGAAAAATTTGCACAAAAAATGCAAGAATCCATTCTTCTCGGTAATACTACAGTTTTTATTGACTCTTGGAAAAAAGCTCAAAACTCGAATTTGATGAGTTCTGCTTCATCTAGGAAAACCGAGCCTTGAAAGTGTCCTCCACCTCACTTTGTGAAGTGCAACTTCGATGCATCGGTTTCCAACAATGGCATAATTGATTTTGGATGTGTTCTTCGTAATAGCCATGGATCCTTCTTAGGATGCCACTATAGTCATACTCATGTTATAACGACCCCCTCGTAGCTGAAGCCCTCAGTTGTCGGGAAGCTTTATCTTGGCTTAAATCACTACCGTACCAGTACTTAATCATTGAAGGGGATGCTCAAATAATTATTTCTAGACTTCAGAATAAAGCGGTGGAATCTTTCAATTATTGTGACCGTCCAACTTTAGAGATTTGAATTTCTCATTTGTTAAACGTAGTGGTAATAAGGTCGCTCACGAACTAGCTAAAGAGGGTCTAAACAACTCTAATAAAGTGAGTGTCTTGAATGTGTTACCGAATTGTATTGCTCATGTTTTCTTGCAAAATTTAATGTAATAAGCCTCATTTCATTAAAAAAAAAAAAAAAAAGAGGATCTTGAACTAAATGGACATATTTATATCCATAATTTTTTTATCAACATTTATATCCATATATATTACCATATTTTAAACTTTAATAAAACATCATAAAATAATAAATAAAAAAAAATTAGATTGCGATAGAAACAAGACATATGGAGATATAAATTAGATTGGTAAAACATTATGAATATTTATATAATTTTGATACATGTTAGTGTTGGAGATGTAGAAAAATGAATCAATTCCACAACAAAAATAAATAAATAAAAGAATATATAAATGGTGAATATTGGGTTTTACACAAGCTAATTAATGTTGTATTACCATTTTAATATATAGTTTTAATTTTATAAATGTGTTTACTCATTTCTACAAAGTATTAGTGCCACAGAAAATTGTAATAATTAGAAGATTTTAGACTCATGTTTAAATTCACAATAGAATTTAAATACTAAATTCGTTAGTGATTTTAGCCTTGATAGCTTTAGTGAGATTGTTGATAATTGAAATCTTTCATAACTGTTCGTTAGCTTAAGAATCTTACAAAACAAAGAGGTCCAAGACGAATTACTTTAATAATTTTTCTTCAATGTTTAAATTAGAAAATATTCTGATCGAGATAAAATTACTTAAAAAAATGTTCAGGTGTCGTCTTTACTTTTTTTTCTCCCTTTTATAAGAGGCTAGGGATTATATTTTTGTCTTTTCTTTCATTTGGTGTCATCATGATATGGCTCTTTTGGCCATATCTACATCTTTTCGCTACTGGTGGCCCTGATTTCTATTTCTCCCTCTGTCCTGTCATCTGGCCGTAGTTAGTCTTGACACTAACTGTTGTATTGTATGCTCCTAACTACAATGACTTTGGTACCATCTTGTCATTCTGCATGCTTAACTCTTCTGTCGAATTCTCTAGTGTTCTAACGCCGCCTCAATGGACTAGCAATTGGCCGCTCGCTAATTCCACGCGTATCCCCCAATGCCCACGTGACTCCTTTGACATCCGACACCGAACATCCTTCTATTGCTGCCCATCATCCAGGTTCGTATGTCGAGTTCTACTGACTTTCCGAGGATGAATTTGATAGAACTTTCTTTCTAGAGTGGATGATTCCACATTTTGACCTATTGGTATCACGTTTTTGGGTGTGATCACGATTAAAAGACAAAAAATTGGATAAGTAACAAGTAGTCTTTGTTTTAGTTGAGGCGATTTTTTTAACTTGACAGTTTTAAGCATAAGACACATTTGATTAAAAAAAATTAATAAAAAAAGGAACCCCACTTGTGGCCCACCTTAAGATAAGGAAGTAGAAGCTCTCCTTTAGGCATCTTCCAAACCAGCACGTGAAATTGTCCGCCATTGTTCGGTGCTTCATTTAATAACATTTTTACTATTTTTCCAGTTTTTCTACTATTTTTTTTTAATGTTATTTAAACTTTTTAACTAGTGTTTTATATCTAAAAAATGCTCTAAATTATATAATAATAATATTATTATTGGTAATCTAATATGTATATTTAGCCGATGGTTCCGCAATTTTAGGTGAAAAAAATGATTTTTAAAATATAATATATAATAATCGAGAATAATTGAAAAATAAATATGTTATATCTATAAATTTAAAGCGGTGAAAAAATACTTAATAATGAAAAGACAATTTTTTTATCAAAAGAAAATATAAATAAATAAATAAATAAATAAAATATTAAAAATGATTAAATATTGACAGGTAAATAAAATTTCTTTTTTTAGTTACAAATAATTTTTTTTTAAATTTATATAGTAGTATTGATTTTATAAATATATTATTAAAAATTTTATTTATTCTTTACACAAATGAAAATTTGTTTATATGCATGCATCACTGGGCATAAATGTGTAATTTTCTTTATGTCCACTGAAATTATAGTCAGTATTTTTATGACATTTAAAACTAACAAGACAATAATCCATCTATTAAATAATTCATTTATCCTTAATATTTCCACAGTGAATTAAAAAGTAAACATACACATTCTAATAACGTTTCTCATAAAGTGTCATTTTCACATTTATTAGTTATCCCTTTAATTATGTGGATAAGTTTAAAATATTATATTATACCCACTTAATTTCTGTTAAATCATACTTATATGTAGCACAAGAAAACAATACTTAGAAATTTATTTTAAAACCATAATTTTTTTACAAAAAAAAAACCATAATGATTGATTAGAATGATAGAAAAGAATATTTCTTTTAAACAATCAGTATACCAAAATGAAAAAAAAGGAGCAAATTAGCAGCAAAATTGTAGTCTTAAAAATAAAGAAAATTTACATTGATAATTACAAATTTTACTTGCATTGATTTTAACGTATTAGTTTACATGTAAATTAAATGTTCTTTAATAATCAACAATAAGCATATTATTAATTAAGAATACTTTTAGCATATTTAAAGGAATATTATATTAATATATCAGTATTTGTAAGCTTTTGGTAATACGAAACTTTTTTTATATTCGAATATTTCCAAAATATTTATTTTGGTTGGAAATAAATTAATATTAAAAAAGAAAGTTTACTATTAATTTATTGTAGTAAGATGTTTCACACGGAACTATATAAGGAGACATTATCTAATTAATTTATTACACGTAACCACTAAAGTTCTAATCAAATTAGATATCAGTTTAATGTATTATCTTTTCACGGCGGCCAGGAGATTAGGATATAATTAGAGTTGTCAATTAAGCCGTGAAAATGTCTTCGTTAAGAGTCGGATTTAATGGAACGAAAATTTTTCGTTGAATTTTTTTTTAAAGATGGAGATGAAAATAGTTTTTTTTTATTTGTTAAATGGGACGAGAATCAGATAAATTTTTTTTATTATTATAGATATTAAGATATTAATTTTATTTAAAGATTATAATATATAATGGATAAAACTATATGAATATATAAATCTTATACAATTGACATATTTTAATTCTCAATTACCTGATCTGAATTCCATAAAAAATAAAAAATGTAAAAAAAGATGAGATTTTAAATCTAAAGGTTGAGAATTACTGTATGTCAATCATGCAAGAGTTTTATGTGTTAATATAATATTACTTATATATAATTATGTAATTAAAGAGTAAAATATCGCATTACTCATGAGTTATCACCAAACCTGGATAGACAATCGAGATAGATATGCACTTAGATAGTTATTCCGTCTTCTAAGAGTAGTAAGTTGTATTTCAAGCATCTAGACGGGGAGATCCTAAGTATCTGAGCAAGCCGAAGTGAATCATAATTTAGAAAGTCAAGTGAGTTCTGCATACACAAGCCAGGTAAGGTCTATAGTAACCGGATTCGAAAATAGTGTAGAGATAATGATAAAGAGAAGTGGGAAACGACTCTTATTCCTTTTCGATCAGGATAAAACGTCTCCTTCTCCATCGTTGATTTTTGGAAAGAGTCGTAATAGAATCCACACTGTCGGATTATATATAAAGAGGAACAATTATCTGAAAAATGTTATATTATTCTAAATTATATAAATTCTCTAAAACTCATAAGTATCTTATGACAATCAGTGGCATTTTTACCTAAATTACTGTAGCTGGCGAGGCCGGATAATATCTAAATGGTGGATACCAGATTAAAGGTTTATCCGCCCCCTACTGATATTTTCGGATTCCGGATTAACCAAATGACCGGACAAAACCGAGTTCGGTAACTCGCATACTGATCAAGTAAATACCTGTTATTTAGGAATTTATCCTAAACAGGAAATACATTCCTATTATAAGTGAAACTCTTTAATTACATTCCTAATCGAATTGTGAGTCTAAATGCTTATATAAAGGTGTAAAATCTTCATTAGGAGGTACGTTTTACTATCTTTACTGTTACTCTGTCAAATTGAGTACTCAAATACCATTACTGACTTAGACATCGAAGGTTTCTTCACCGGAACCACCGGTGTCACTCGTTTTCTATTCTTTTCAAGTTTTCTAACAAGACAACACGAAGCTTAGGGGGAAGCTATTTTCATGAAGAACATTATTGGTGCGGTGAGCGTGGAACTGATCCATACATATGGCGACAGTTCCAGGACAGGTTTCATATTTTGCTGGTGCTCTTAATGGTTCAGAACAGCACAACATGAATATACCAGGATCTAGGGAACATGACAGCAATCCCTTGTCCCTTGAACAAGTCATGCAGAAGTATTTTATGGCTCCTCACCATATAGCCATGTTTCATCGGGCACTAGCTAATACTAACCCTACTGCAGTTCCGGTAGTAGTGGTTACGCCAGAAGTAGACTTTAGAAATGTTGTCGTAGACCCAAGCGCTTCTAATCCCAATAGGATCCCAATCAACAGGCCTTTGTTCCACACCCGTGTTCCCAACATGATGGAAACGCAAACAGAGCTGCCCCTGGTGCTGTTGAAGGAAGTGTTATTGGAAGCCTGCATCTGAATCCGTATCCAACAGGTAGAGCTTTTATGTCCCCAACTCAGCATAACTGGGGACGACCCAATCGCAAGGAGTTCCACCACCTTACGGGGCATCCAGTATTTGGCCAGCCCCTCCCCCTCAGTTCGCGAAAGGAAGCAGCTTACCGGGAGTAGGGATACATCACCCTGCACCTCGGATATCGAATACCATTATGGATGAAAGTAGAAGACCTTTGTTGGATTGGTTGAAAGCCAACTTTATTGTAGGTGAGGGAGCGAAGTTTATGTTCGAGTGGTTGAAATCCAACCTAAGCGAGTTGGCCGTGTCTTTTCAATCACCTTTGCTGGATATCGGAGATCCTCCCTTGTCAAAACAGATTCTGTATACAGTTCACAATGGTAAATTCTCACCACCATAGTTACTCATCTACAGTGGAAAGGCTGACCTAGTTATCCATCTGAGGAGATATGCCAGTCTTATGAATGTAGCAAATGTCGATGAGATTTTATTATGTAAGATGTTTTCATCAACTCTGGATGGTCCGATACATTACTGGTATGATTCTCTCACACCAGGTTCCATTGACAGTTGGGAGGAATTAAAGAAGCAATTCGTGGCAAAATTTGTGGGATCCATCCCCGCAAATACCGCCACTTGCATCCTCAATAAAGTTATATAAGACTCAGTGAAACGCTCAGAAGCTTCATTGATCGAATAAACAATGCATGTGTGAGCATTAAGAATGTGGAAACTAATATAGCATGTGGAGCCATAATAAGAAATACAACCAACGAGAGACTCAGACAGTGCCTGGCCTCCCAGAAACCCCACAACCAGGTACAATTGATGACTATTTGTAAGGGATATGTGGAAGTAGATAAAGCACAGGTTGTCCGATCAGATCAATTTGTGAGGAATAGAGAGTTTGATAGTTCAAAGAGAGATGGACGTGGGCGTGACAAAGAAAGGGATAACAGAAGAAGAGATTTCACAAAGGGGGAAAGGGGCCGAGTTCAATTTACACCTCTGAATGCTTCGTTAAGTGAGGTTCTAGTGGCAATAATGGAAAAGGGGCTCAATAAAGACATTACATATCCGGAAACACCAAAAGGAATGATAGTGGGCCCGGATAAGAAACTCTATTACAGGTTTCATAGAGCTAGG
>CAOJCR012354168.1:0-10395 GCA_948330485.1 Euphorbia neoarborescens | reverse complement strand
GACATGTATAGACTTTATACTTATAATAAAGGACTTATACTTCGTTTCCTTAACTTTAACCCTGTTATTAATATTTTGACGAACCGACTTGTGCATTGAATTCCGCCTTTGCACGTGCTTGAAGTCGGGGGTCGTCACATCCACTCTCTTCATTTCCTGTACAGTTACATGCCCCTTACACGAGTCACGTGTAAATCCATTAACACGTGTTCATCCACTCTTATGTCTCCTCAAACCACACGAGCATCACACGTTAATCATGTAAATCCAATTTCATATGTTAAACCACCTTTATTTCTGTCCAAATACATGACCATAACACTTACCACATGTTATTATAGAAGCGCGGTGTTGGGACCCGGTAATCAGGAAGTTTTGTAATTTCAAAAAAAAAATTAATATTTTTGTTATTTTGATAAGTTGTTGAGAATGATTTCCAACAAATTTGTTGTGTGATTTGGAAGAAAGTGTGTTTTGTGAAGGAATGAAGTTTCAAAGTATTTGTTTGTTGTTTTAGAATAAGCGTGTATGATCTCAAGTTCGTTCTATAGATTAATGAAAACTATCAGTTAATAGTTAAACTCGAGAGTTACGTCTGGAAAAGTGAGATTATAGTTCAAGTAAAAAGATGTTGGTTAGGAATGATATATATATGTATGTATATTTAAGGTTTTGAATTTGATTCAAAGATGCAATTTAATCGTTGGTGGTGTTAAGGGATATTAATTATGAAAATTTTGAAGTAATTGGTTGAATTCTTTGATTGAATATGGTGTTAAGTTATGAGTTTTAAATCGAATTTGGTTTGGACGTTCAAGGATTTTGAGATATTTCCAGTATAGAATTAGGTTCAGATGAAAAAGTGATATGAGTTGTGATTATGAGCTAATATTAATGAAGAGAGAGTTGAAATTTCGAGGACAAAATTTCTTAAGGTGGGTAGATTGTAACATCCCGACTCGGGATTTACAAGGTTGAGAATGAATGGTAAAGGTTATATGAAACTAAGGTATCGAAGTGAGGTTTTAAAGGTTGGAATCGATATTTTAAGGATTTGAAGTGAATTTTATGGATGTTTTATGAAGTTAAACAGTGAATTATATTTCGGTATGGAAGATCGGGATGAAAATCGTAAAGTTTTAGAATGTTTCAGGAATTAGCAAAGCTAAACACTTAATTGTCAAAATATACGTGTAACGTGTACAACAGGTATAGTTGTGGAAAACAACCAACACGTGATATCCATTTCACACGTCTCACGTGCTAAGGACGTATGAATGGTATGAAGTTTAACATGTGATTCTCCTTTTACACGTGATACGTGTTAGAACACGTGTTGTTTGACAAAAATTAAGCTGGGTTAACACATGATATACCATTTACACGTGTTTTTGGGTATAACACGTGAAACGTGTTAGTTTTGAGAAGGGAAGAACATGTGAAGTTAAGATTACACATCCAACATGTATGGGTCGTGCGATTTGGCCGAAAACATAGATGAGTGAACACGTGATTCTCTTATTACACGTGTCACGTGTTTCTTATACGTAATACCCATAATTATGAGACAAACATTGGGAAATTAAGGGTAATTTGGTAACTTTAGATTTTGGATATTTTGATAGTGATATAAGGTTGAGTTGGCTGAGTATAAAAGGTGAGAATTTACTAGAATCCTCATGACAAATCCTTCCTCTCCTTTCCTTCTCATTTTCTGCGTGTTATTCTCTTGGTTTCCATCTTTTCTTCTTGTTTCCTTTCTTTCATGTTTATGAAGTAAATTTCTAAGTAAGTCAAAAAGAGGAGGTTAGAAGATGTTAAATGCTTGGTTTCAGAGTTAGTTCGTGGAAGGAATGGACTTGAGTTCGGTTAGGGCGGATTCAAGGGCTCCTTGGTTATTTTCAGCTTTTCTTGAATATAGTAAGTGGTTACTCAACTACTTTAATTTGATTTCAATGTGTTTTTGTTAAAAATATGAGTTTCATTTTGTTTTTATAAGTATTATGATGAATATAATATGTTTTGGTGATTTTAAGTATTTGTTGAAGGTTTATGTTATTAATTTTGATGAGAAATTGAATTGTAATGATTATATATATGTTTTGAGAAAGTATTGATATGATGTTTATATTGGTGTTAATGAAGATATAAGTATTTTGAAATAAGGATTTGGTATTGTTATCAACGCTTGGTTTTCATTATGATTAAAGATTTTAGATAAAAGATAGTTATTGAAAGTATTGATTGGGTTTGATATTAGAATTTATTATCGGACTTGAATAATGGAGCTTTGTGCTCGGTTTAATATGTTATTGGATTTGAATATTATGGAATTGGTATTTGCATTTAATTGAGATATGGTTTGATATATGAGAAGGAAATTGGTATTTGGATTTTTATTGATGAGTTTTGAGCCTTAGGGTTCGGATCCATCTAGGGGAGATCTGGGGAGTTCGGTTAGAAGTCCTGTCAGAGCATGATCTCAGGTGATCATGGGGACGAGGTGGATTGGAAGCCCTACCAGGCATGGTCTTATATCGAGCATAGTTTATGGGACTATGGTGATAGGTGGGACCATGGTGATAGGCGGATTGTTTTGGGATATCCCATATTGTTGTTGGATGTTGTGATGAAAGACCTATCGTTGTGTAATTCACAGATAGGCGGATTATTGGTTATTACCCTTATGTTGATATTAGGATGGATAGAAAAGTATTGTTTTATGGCTTGGATAAATTCCGAGGGATATTTTAATCAAATATGGTTTTGATATTTGAATTGTGTTTTTGATTACGTTCGAGTTCTTATTGCTTTATAAATGGTTTTGTCAAGCATATGTGGTTTCATATAAATATGTTTTTTAAAGGTAACCACTTATTGAGATTTGTTCTCACTGTTTTAATTGTTTTAAAATATTTTACGAATGGAGCCTTAGTTAGATTTTGGTTGGTCAGTTGGAGGATTGGTCGGGGCCACAGGAAAGGTTGTCGATAGGTTTCCGTTGTAGCACTCTGATTTGGTTAAATGGTGTCTTGTATTAAACCCATTTTTTTGAAAGAGTATTGATTTTATTTATAAAATTTATATCTGTATTTTTTATGGATTTTTGTTTTTTTGAAAGTATTTTCTTCCTCCTTGTGAGGCATTTCTCTGACACATTTAACTATCAGGGCGATGTCTAACTCGTGCCACTCGGTCTACGGGAGTATCCGTGGGCGGGGTGTTACATGCTATGCTATTAATCTTCTATACATAACGCCATAACATTTATCTTCGACATATAATTGCATCATATGATGCCATATCATTCATATCTCGTGATGCCATGTCATACATCATACAAGATGTCATGTCATTCATATCACATAATGCCATGTCATACAACATAAACAATGCCATACCATACACCATCAATATACAATGCCATGTCATTTATTGCATGTGATGCCATGTCATTCATATCACGTAGAGACACTATTTCCTATAAAATGTCAGGCCAAGCATCATCAATACATTTTATGTCATGCCATGCACAAATGCTATGATGAATTATCATGCATCGCCACATGATGCCATTTCATTAATCACATAATGCCATGTCTTGCATATGGTTATATCATGTACCACACATGAATGCTATGTCATGTATCACGTTGTAATGACCATGCCCTGTACTATGTTGTGTCATACATTCCTACGTCCTTCTACATGACATATACTAGGCCCTTCCACGTGACATATCCAACACTAGGCACAATCTAGGAGTGGCACTAAGTCATTCCATGACTCAATCAATCCATGACTATGTAAATCATGTTCCTCGAACCCCTAGGCACCTAGGGGCATCAAATATATTGAAGTTAGTCAGCAAACCTGTCGTATGTTCTTAGCCTCTCTCATGCACTAGTTTGTCCAACCTCTGTGGAATTGGTTTCCACCTGTATATTGAAGTCACCTCATACGCTTGAGTCCATACGAGTTAGATTACAACCTTCGTTAGATTTCTCCTATGGTGGGGCAAATCCTTAGGACACGTATAGTCACAGGCTCTCACATACTAACTTCTAACAACTAATTCAAACTAACCCATGCATGCGCTATATGCATTTTTCACCATCATAAGGTATACATCTATCGGTGTTACTTAAGCAAGTACATTTCCTAATAAACGTACTGTATGGCTTTTTGTCAACATTTACTCGCGACCACATGCATATGTTCCCAAACATGGTACTCCACATCCTTTAGTCGATATCTCGTGTCTCGTGTGTACCTTAACTCAACATCCTAGTTATATAGGTTTAATTATTGCGTGTCTCACTCCGTGACAACCCATATTTTTGCATAACCATTCAACAATCTTTAGGATAAGACTACATAAACATACATCAAGGACACCACTGTCCAATGAACTCCATTTTTTACATACCTCCTTACAAAATCTATGTGTTACTTATATGTGTGGCATTACACTAGCATTTTTAATTTAGCTGCATATATTTCTTTTCGTGTGTCATAGCATACATCACCCGCATGCCACCTAACTAACCCTTTTTGTTGTAGCCATGCATTATTTTCGTATGATTGCATATCATTAAACCCATTTTGTCCACACAAGTGAGGTTTCTATCAATATTCCCAAATGTCTTTCCTATGACGCACTATGTCCCATTTCATGCTCACAGGTGAGGGTTCTATAAATGTTCCCAAATGCCTTAACCATGATGGGCTAAGTCCCATTTCATGCTCACATGCAAGGGTTCTATCAATGTTCTCGAATACCTTTACCATGATGGGCTAAGTCCCATTTCATTGTCACAGGTGAGGGTTTTATCAATGTCCCCAAATGCCTTCATTATGCTGGGCTAAGACCCATTTCCTTTCTTTAGGTTAGGTTCCTGTAGGTTCCTCGTTGGGGTCCTGTCTTGCATAGACCTTCCTTTTCTTTAGAGCCTTATTCCACCCATGGTATGGAACCTGATGCCCTAGCCTAGGGTTAGGTGCTGCTCTCATGTTCGGTGTACTGGCACAGTACATTGACATGCAGAATGGACTTGGCAGCCCCAAGTTCCTTATCAGATTTTATCTGGTGGTATTTTAGTTTTAGAGGATACCAATATAAGTCCCAATAATATGTCGACAATTGGAAAAGCCCTAAGATTTTGTGATGCAGAAGTCCAGTTACATGGCATCTGTCCTAAACCTATAACTTTATATCATCGATGTAAGTTCTCTTAGTTGGGTATTCAAATGAAGCCCTTAGTAGTCTAAGGAAACTGTCAAGTGCGTGTGATGTCATTTAACATGGCTAACTCCCTTGGAACATGTAGGGTCCCAAAGAAATTAATTGGAACATGAATTTAGATCCAGTCGGTAAAGCATCGGTAGCTGTCTATCCACCAATTCATACACCCCTCTTAAGATTGCGAAGAGTCGATCACTCTTGCAAATAGTATAATTATCGCACCCTTTATGGCATCCCATGCATATTTCTACCTTGCTTCACTCGTTCCCTACTTGGCATGCCACTGCATAAATTTAGAAATCTAGAATAAACCTCACTTGAGGAACGTGCATCTAACCTGCATTATTATTATCTAAGACAGGGGACAGCTGCCTTCAAACATTAGTCAGTGAGAATCCCAGTAAAATGATCGATAACTTAGTCAACAAGACTGGGAACAAAAGTGGGGCTTAAGTTAAGAGTGCTGAGGGTGAAGAGCCCGATGAGGAAGTAATCATGATCAGCAATCTCGAACGACCTATAACTGTAAGGGATTTATACGCCATACTCAACTCAACTCGGTTTGGGGAGTTTTTCAGAAAGGTCATGGTCAATACCTTGGATGTTTAGAAACAATCACCTAAAAAGGGCCACAAATTAAGGGTAAGGTGGTTGAACATGATGAGTGCTCTGTAAAAGCCCTAAGGAGGGAGGAGATGGTTGTGGTAGAGAGATCCCCTGACCATCGATTGATTCATGAAAAGCTAGACCAGTTAGACAAAAAGATGGAGAGATTCATGGCCTTGATCTTGGAAAAATTGAATATCCAACAAACATCTCAGCCAAAGGCATTAAACACCTTGATGCACACTATTGACCGAACCTTTCGAGGAATGACTCAAGATGATAAAGGGTTGGCCTCGTGCTCTACACCACATCCTCAGAAAAGGGTGAACCCATGGAAGCTGCCGTTGAATCGGTTATTCACAAAGTATATGAATGTTGGCTTACTGTAGATTTTGAAGACTTATACTCCTCCTGCAGAGGCTGACTAGGAAAATTTTTGCCAATACCATGTTGTAGTGGGGTATAGGACCACATAATATATTGGGCTCCATAATGCAATTGGTAAGTTGGTCAAGGAAGGAAAGATCCTAGAGCCACCTTTGGCTTAGCTGAGTGCATCAGTGCTGAAGTTCTGAGGGAAGACACCACCATTGAGAATAAACATTGCTTTTCTTTCTTTTTGTGTGATGTATCTTTAAGGCTTGATTTGAACTCTATATCTTTTTGAGCCGTTAATGCAAAACTTCCATTTTTTGTTTACTTGTATGAATTGTTCCCAGATGGGTCTATGTATTCATTTAAACTTTCATTTAATATATCAACATTCATAATACATCATTGCATGAGAACAATCTCAAAACTTTACAAGGACAAAATGGTGCATCTATCACTTAACTCGACCCCTAAGCAAAAGAGAGAAATAAAGATGAATGAATAAAATGGGAAGGGATTACTCCAATATCTAAGAAGACACACAGGAGTTGTAGAGTGTGGGATCTCGACAAATCTTGCACTCTACTGACAAGGTAAAAATTACGACACATCATATTGAGAAATTATACACTGGGCCAATATTCCCAGAAAAGCTATAAGAGCCGAGATACATATTGATTGCATGTTCAAGAGGTACAACACTCACGAGCATTATGCAAAGGCACTAGATTAATTCATGGTCAACTTCTTGCGATACAGCCTACCCCTACATCTAGAACACTATACATTAAGGAACTTTTGGGTCCTGTTTAATGATCAAACACCCTTAGTGAGACTAAAAGAAACCCCTTAGTGAAATAGGAACTTATCCTCCAAACATATCTACCCTTTCATTTCCCGATTTTGGAGAACCCTGGAACCCTTTAACCCAATACTAAAAGACCGTCAGTAGGGGCAATGTTGATCCCAGAAGTGTGAGAATGCACACTTGATTTACTGCCTTAGCAGAGAAGCTCTTGACTATCGAAGCAGCAACACAAGGTTGGGAGATTCATGATACAACATTTTAGCCAAATGAATGTTGTGATCCCTTTCCATTTTACCAAGTCGTTGGGATTGCTGAAGTGTCCTCGATAAAATATCTTGGTGGAGCCACAATACTCGGGGACAAGAAGAAAAAAAGCCACCTGCGCTCATCCAAACCCAATTCCTAAATAATCTCTTACCCATTACAAAAAAATATATACAATAATAACAAAACAAAGTGAGGTGAGAGATGCCGAATGTAAAACCATGAAGGGCATCTGACGATGGGGGATGAGTCAAGCAACATGTCCCATTTTCCTTGTTTAAAGTTTAGATTGAACTTATCAATATGACATTGTGCATTTGAAATATTACATGAATGATATGATGAATGAATGAGAAACATCCATTTAACAATTGTGGATTTAAGTTTGCATTAAAAGTTTTGAAATACATTTATCCCCAGTCAAGTCTTATGATGCCTGCACATCCCTAGGAGCATATCATCTACATGACTTCTAAATCCCTTTATCCATCCTAAACCTAGAAGCATGTCATCTATATGATCTCTAAAATCCTTTCTCGAACCTACGGGCATGTCATCTGCGTGACCTCTAAAATCTTTGCTCCCATTATGAACTTGGAGGTATGTCATTTACATAACTCCTGAAATCACTTATCCTACTCCAAACCGAGGGGCATGTCATTTACATGACTCCTTAAACCTTTTATTCTCCCTTCAGCTAGGAGCATATCATCCGTACAACCCCTGAAGAGACGCAATTTCATTCTTAACACAAGACGGGTTACCTCACAGCTTTCATCTTACCTCATTTACAAAGCTGACACAACGCAGGAACCATCAACACCTATAATAGCAGTTTTCTTGCTTACAACTTCAAAGCCAATTTACACAAAACGCCAATTGGAAAAGTGGTCCTTTCTGATCATCTAGTTAGTCACCCTTGGCATCCTTATCCAAGTTCTAGTGACAGTCTCCTAGTCCTTCCAATGAACGGATCTGATCCTTCATCACTAAGCATCAAGGCCCAGACTCTGCCACGATAAGCTCAAGCCGCTTGGATCATGTCAAAGATCAACACAAACAAATGTTAAATAATGTGCATATATATAGATGCATTCAAATATACATGCATATTCATCTCATGTTATCATAAGCATGTTTACATATCATTTTTATCATCGATCGAAGGGGTAAAAATTTTTATTTCCAAAACTATCGATCGCATGACAAAAACATCAATTCTTTGCTCTAATCCAACTACCCAAACTTTCCTGCTACTGATACAATGTGCAAAGCACATGTATTTAGCATGGTTATTTAGTGGATTTTAGGCATAAACATGGTATTTGAGGGTTTTCTTGGCCCAGATTGTTTATTTTTGCTGGGGTTTGATACCAAAGGCCTTGAATTAAGCTAAGGAAGGGATTTGTACAATTGGAGTGAATTACGGAGCAAAGATGAAAAATTTATGGTGCCAACGTTCAGATTTTGGTCGTAACCGCGACATCCCTTGGTCACGATTGCGACATTAAATGACAAAGGGAAAAAGGGACACAAAAGAGGGCATCGCGAGCGCGACAAAGGCAAAAAAATGGAATTGGAGTCCAAAAGGTCATCATGACCGCGACAAGGCCTATCGCGATCACGACACAAGCAGTTATGGATGTTATTTTCAACAAATAGTTTTTGGAATTCGAAACCACAGCCACTTAAAACCATTTTAATCTGTCCTAATCCCTTCTAAACCAATGAAAACACCCCTTATCACTCCCCAACCAATCACCACACTCCTTATCACACACTTATTAAAAAAAAGGAATAGAATTTTTCCATCATTTCTCTGAAAATTTTGAAGAACACTAAGGCAAATAAGAACAGCCTATTTTTGCAGACTGAAGGCGTGATTCTCAAGTACGGAAGGGGGCTCTACAACTACAAAAGGGTTCTTGGTTCTTTACTAGGGAGATACAACTCCATTTGAGAGTTGTATCTACCATTTTATTCTTCTTCTTCATTTAGAAATTGTGTAGTGCTGTTAAGGTTAATCATACCTTGTTGTATGTTGTTTTCATGTTGTTGGAATTGCTAAAAATTAGTGACATGTTCTAGGATTTATGTATAATTGAATTGACAACTTGGTTATATATGAATTTGATGAATTCCAATGAATAGATTCTTGTTTATGAAATTTTGATGGAAAATATCTTGAAGTTAATGTTGATTTCATAGTTTAAATCCTTGTTTTAATACTAAATGCATAAAGTGAGTTAATCATACCCTTTGTGTATGGATTTAAATTAGGTTTTGATGCTTTGTTGGACTTGGAAGTATCATTGTTATGCATGTGATTAAATGCAGTACATTGGATTGAGTATGAATATATTGTAATAGTCAAAAGGTATATTCATTGTTAATCTGAGTAATCTATGAGTTTAGTTGAGTTAATCATCACCAACTTAACGTTTATCGTTGAAATAATCAAAGAATGACTGTTTTATGCCATGTGTAAGAGTTAATATTTGATTTCAAGTGATTCTCGAGAATAGAAATGCAGAAAATCTTTTAATATACAATTGTGTACTATATAATTTAAATGAGTTAAAGAGAAGAAGTAAGATATTTCCTTTAGCTTGTCAAATGAGTTGGAATTCTAAGTTGAACTGCTCACCGTATAAAAACTCATTTTTAGATTACATAAACAGTGTTTAATGTTATAAATTGTACTATAATCCATTCCTTTCCCATGGGATTCGACACTCGGATGTAAGATATCCGTTTTACACTACTTGAGCAATCCGTATACTTGCAGGTTTGTGCGATTTAATTTTGTTTGGATTTAATGAAAGAATATATGAATGTATGCCAAACTGAACTATAAATGTGTGCACGAAAAAGTCGCACCAAGTTTTTGGCGCTTTGGCGGGGGATCACAATGGTGTTCAGTACAATAATGACTAAAATGTTGATTTGTGACTGTATATATTTTTTATATATACTTGTTTATACGTGTAATTCTACTCTTATTTGTATATTTTCTTATGTTTTTTTATTTTGGCTTTATTTAGAAGAGATCATTGGAAAAATCATGACGGAGCAACAAGAGCAGCTCACCTTATCTGAT